>JAODAL010069856.1:0-16171 GCA_025379985.1 Phyllomedusa bahiana
AATTTAAAAGGGGGCCTTTAAATAGCCAGGCAGGGCCAATTTGGCAAAACCGGGCCAGAATAGCCAGGCAGGCCAGAATAAGGCAGGGAGGGCCCCTAGTAGCCGGCAGGGCCATTAAATTTTGCACAGGGCCCCTTTAATAGGCAGGGGGCAGTATAAAGGCAGGGCCAGTAAAAAGAAGGGGGGCCCGTATATAGGCAACAGGGCCCTTATAGGGAGGCAGGGCAGTATAAAAAGGAGGCAGGGCAGTAATAGCCAACAGGGCCCTTATATGGCAGGAGGGGTGTATATAGTAGTAGGGGGGTTATGGAAACAGGGAGGGCGTATATAGGGATGCAGGGAGGGCGTATATTAGCAGGCAGGGAGTATATAGGTAGGCAGGGGGCAGTTATACCAGGCAGGGCAGTATGGGGCAGTATAAAAACCCGGCAGGGGGAGTAAAGGGGCAGTATTTTAAGCCAGGCGGGGCAATAAAACCAGGCAGGGCAGTATGGGGCAGTATTTAGCCAGACAGGCAGTTTGGGGGGCGAAAATAGCCAGGCAGGGGGGGTATAACCAGGCAGGGCGTTATGGGGGAGTATATACCCCAGGCAGGCAGAATGGGGCAGTAATACCCGGCAGGGGGTATGGGGGAGTTATAACCCCGGCAGAGAGTGTGGGGCAGTTTTTAGCGGCGGGAGTATGGGGCAGTATATAGCCAGGGAGGGCAGTATGGGGGAAATATATAGGGATGCAGGGCAGTATGGGGCAGTTATACCCCGGCAGGGCAGTATATAGCCAGGCAGGGCAGTATGGGGCAGTATATAGGTATGCAGGCAGGGCTAGTAGTTTAAAAAAAATAATAAAACCAATACTTACCTGAAGTCTCTGCTTCCTTTTGTCTTCTCTCGGTCCGGAGCGCCGACGGCAGCAGAGCACGGGACGCGGAGCAGGCGCACGATGACGTAAACCCACATCCCCCCGCCCCTTTGCCCCGCTGCCTCCTGGGGCGGGAACAGACGGGTCAGTAGATCCCAGCTGTTCAGCCTCAGCCGCTGCTTGCACCGGCGCGGTGCAGCCGGCGGCCGTGATGCTGCATGGCGGGGGTCAGATGCCCCGGCCGTGCACCACAGGGGTCCGGTCGCAGATGCGACCATTGCGGCCCCTGTGCGTCCGCCGGCTCTCGGGGCCCGCCGGGGGGGGACACACCGGCCCCCTCGGCAGGCGCTCCGAGCCGACCCAGCGGCCCGCCGGGCAAATGCCCGGTTTGCCCTATGGGCAATCCGGGCCTGGATGTGACACTTGGTTGACTCCCTTAAACGTGCCTGGAGTTGTGTGGCGTTCATCATCCAGTTCCACAAGACATTGTTTACAATGAAGCGGTCATCAGTGTGTGATAAAGCCACAGGACATCTACGTCTTTGCCTTTATGTAACTCTTCCAGTCTCTCGATACAGTATCTCTGTTGCAACCTGCTGATGACACTCTGGGATGCTCTAAGACCAGTGGCCACTTCGGTCTGAGAGCATCCTGCTTGAAGCCTCGCAATGGTGAGGTACTGTTGATCAATTGTAAGGTGTTGTCTTGGTTTCATGATAAAATCTGAACAGCATGATGAGGAGGACTGTTTATATCCCAATTCAAATCGATCCCCTTAACTTAATGGGTGAGTCAGGGATCAAACACCTGTTGTTTATTTTGCCATTAAGCTCCTTGTTAGAGATCAGCAAGTTGTGCAACAAGTACTGAAATATTGACCAGCTGGACATGTGCATTCTAAAGTTAAAAGATGGTTTCATTTAGTTCATTAAAAAAATTCAAGAAGTTTTATGTTCATCCTGAAATTTTTACTAAAAGCCAAATATCCTTAACTTTTTGTGAGAAGTGTATTTGTGTTATTATACCTGAACTTAAAAAATATGGGCACCTTTGGACTAAAATTCTTTTTATATTATTAATTTGCTTCTTAAAAGTAAAATTTAGCTCAGAACAACGTCAAGCAATGGCAAATGGCCGTTGTAGTCACTGTGTTGGGGTCCATATCGGTAATTTTTTTTCCAAATCAAATTTTATTAAATTCACTTTAGAATTTTACGCACATTTTAGTGCAGAATCTGCACCATAACCTGCATTCAATTTTACTGTTTCAACAAGGCTTTAAATTTAAATTGTGGCGTAGGTTTACTGACCATTTCACTTATTGTATTACAGTAAAATTCCACGGCATTTCCACAACAGACAGGGCATTCAGCGAATCTGAAAATCTTCTTCATGTCTAAGTTACTATGTAAATTTTAAAACCCCATTTACATAATTTGTACTTTGTGTGAACCTGGCCTAAGAAGTATGATTCATATCCCATAAGGGCATTATTCATGTCAAAGGGATCCGTAAATGCCTACACAGTACTAAAGTTCAAACTTGTTTTTCCAAAAGAAAAAAAATATATTTATTTGCCTGAAGTACCTTTCAGGGATTTCTACAGCAAAGACTTTTATGTCATATCAATTTAGTGCAATTTTTGTAAAGTCTGATAGATGAAGGTCCAGCCTTTGATACCCCAACAATCCCAAGAACAGAGGTGTGTGGGTACTTATCCCCTCCTGAGAGGTCACTACCCATGTAAATTTACTCACATTTTAAAACCTATGGAAAAAATGGAAACTTTTAAGCATGTTTTTTAAAGCTGATATGCAAAAGAGTTCATGTAATGGTTTGAATGATACAAAAACCATGATATATTGGGTTAAAAGTGAACCTCTTCTGTTTGTAGTACTATACTTAGATGCATAGATAGGCAAAAGAGAAAGGGGTGTTTGCCACTTGCACTTTGATGGCATATCGTTATTATATGCCATCAAAGTGTGATAGATGTTGGTTCTCCCTCTGGGACTTGCACCTATCTAGCTCTGTTGACAATTTTAAATGTGCATTTTCAGCATTCTCCTCCTTTTTTGTTTGTCACTGCTGCACTA
This sequence comes from Phyllomedusa bahiana, assembly GCA_025379985.1. Taxonomy (NCBI): domain Eukaryota; kingdom Metazoa; phylum Chordata; class Amphibia; order Anura; family Hylidae; genus Phyllomedusa; species Phyllomedusa bahiana. Next base: position 2,955 of record JAODAL010069856.1, read on the forward strand.
CCTGAGTCTGAAGATAGTTATTAGTTTTTACAATTTTTCATCAGTACTGTAGAGGCTGCGGATTTTGTCGCAAATTTGTTTGTGAATTTATTGCATATTTTCCAATTAACCCTTTCCTGATGATTTTGCATCTCCCACTGAAATCAAGGTAGAAAAAAATTCACAATTAATCCACAGCAAATCTGCAACAAAATCTGTACCAAAATCCACAGCAAATCTGCCCCCTGTGACTGTACCTTCAAGACAGAATAATGCTAGGCAAATGGAAGCAATGAAATATACATGTCTCATTATTATGACCACCAGCTAATATCCAGAATAACCACTGTGTCTAGCATTGACAGCAGTTGACTCAGTAAGGTCCTGGTAGGTTGCCACAGGTATCTGGAGCCATGTTGACCTGAGCCATCTTAACAGCATTATAAGCCCCTAGGCAGAGCTGAGAGCTATGAATACCCGACGTTTTCCCCGCTGCGTATTATACGCCGGGGAAAAGAATTGATATGTCATTTTATCCGGCGCGTAAGATGTGAAAGTGAATGGAGCCAGCTGTCAGCTCCATATACAAAAATAAAAAGTTTATAGCGTCAGAATGGATGACATATAAAACATTTTTTTTTTATAAATGTATTCTATTGTGTAAAAGTTATAAAACATAAAAAAAGATATGAAATTGGTACGACCATAGGGTAAAGTTATTCTGTCATTAATACATGCACAGCGAATGCATGTAAAATGACGCCCAAAAAAACACGGCATAACTGTGTTCTCACAGCCCTTATTTTCTCGGTCCAATGCTACAGGAAAACTGTGGGATGGAACTCCTGTGCGCCCCCAAAATAGGACAAATACATCCGTAGATGTGTGAGGGGTGTTTAATCAACACGCGTGGCGACTTCTGGAAGGTTTCACTGTTTATGGTACCTTGAGGGCTTGGCAAATGCAACATAGCACACTAAATCTGCCTTCCAATGCCAAATATCGCTCCCTCACTTGTTTGCCACTTTCATGCGCAAAACAGCAGTTTACACCCTTGTGCCAGGCAAGTGTTTCTATTTGTGTATAATGGTCAATGGTTTGCACTTTTTTTTGGAATGGTACTTGGACAGTTTCAATGCTTAAAGGGGTTTTTCTCACTCCGCTGTTTGCACTGCCTCACTAGCAGTTTTCCACTGACTTGTCTTCCTCAGCTGTGGGAGGTTCTATAGAGGTAGATTTAGCATATTAGCTTTCTACCCTGACAAAGTATGGGATAAGCTACTCTTCATTACAAAAGCTACAGGTGCTGGTGAGCACTGAATACAGTGTCCTGATCTTAAACAATTGCTACTCTTGTTAGAGTTAATTACTTTTTTCCCCAGAGTCAGTCCCATCAGTCCATCCTTTGGGTTGACTGTCACTCTCTGCTTGCAGCTTATCAGGTAAAGATGTCGTCTGGTATGCATAGCAACCTGTGTCCACTCAAAAAAGCACAATAAAATACGCTCTTATCTGAGTAAATCACATATCAATATATTAGTAAAAGTCTTCTAACAGTCCCTTCATGTTGATAGCTAATATTGTAGTGAGAAAAACACCTTATAGTTTCATTTGGTTTTAATTGGTTTGCGTAAGTACAATGTTTAAATGTTTTTTATGTTAGATATATTGTAGATTATATCTGATATTGTTTGTACTCTGCAATTGCGATCTATGCTGGGTCTATTATGGGTCATTGCTAATATAATGATTTGTTTATATTGTTCTGTGTATATTACTGTATAAAACTTAAAGCAAAATTGTATAGTTTTATTTAGAATAATTGTATCTGTCTACTGTGGAAATACTATTTTTGAATCAATATGTCAATAGAAAATTGTTTGACAAAAAATAAATAAATTGCAAAACGTATTGCTAAACCCTACAGTGTCATTTCACGATCATCTTTCCTGCGAATTCGAGCACCGAGAAAAAAAATATTTATTAACAGTTAATTAAGTATGAGGAATTATCGTCACCCTTAAGATTATTATCAAGGATGTTCTTCGAGCATATAAAGCCATGATGGCTGCATCCTGAGGTGAACTTTTAATATTCTTTTTAAAAATTTACAGTAAGACGTGCATTTCCTTTTCATATGAGTAGATATCTTCCATCTGCAATCCAGCATTTTTATTAGAAGTGTACATATTTCAGATTCCTGTCCTGGTTGATAGAAAAATATCACTGCAGTAGGGTTCTCTTGGTCTTTCTAGGTGTGCTGATCTGGCCAATGCCTTTGTGGTTTTTATTTAAATGTTAATCCACACATATGTGGAGAAGATGTGGTATATTAGGGCTAGAGGGGTTTCTATGTTCAAAAATGCTGGGACTGCGATGGGTGCGGCGTGTGACCGTCGTATTGAATCTCTTCCAGGAATTGGGAGGAGGTTGATTATTCCATAGCGATGGGGTCATGCCGCTGAATGATGCAGTTTTGGATGCGCTATATTGACAACAGTGCTCTTCCTTTGCACGGGTTCTGAGGTTGTTTACAAGAAATTTAGAGGCTTTTGGAATCTGAACAATATGAAGTATCAAATTAACATTTAAATATAATAAGTTAAAAAGTTGAGTTTACTTGGCAAGATGATAAAGCAGATCATATGGGATACCTCCAGATGATGTCTTTAGGAAGAGTACATCTGTCAATTCTTTATCTAGTACGCATCATCCTCTCATAATGTTTCTATAATTAAGGCTTTCGATTGGTCAATTCCTAAGATGAAGCGGATCTGGCACATCCAAAGAGAATATTTCACATGACAGGTCGCGACTTAAAGGATTGTTTCAGAGAAAGGAGGTATAGTGGTCGGGTGAATCAAGAAGTTTACATTAGAGCCAAAAACAAACTCCTAGGGATTTGTATTACATAAGAACACCTTGAAGAGTTCTGGGGATAATAATGTTCGCTTTATCTCCACATTTAAAAACCATTGGTCTGCCATGAGGCAAATTTTAAAGAAACACTAGCCGATCCTTCAAACTGAGCCAGTTTTTAGGAAATCCTTGTCAGACGCTCCAATGATGACGCGAGGGACGTTGTCCGATATCTAAAAGATTTGTTAATAAGACATCCAAACTATGTCCATGAACAAAAATAAAATTTTTTTCGGATTTTAGTCCAAGAATAGGGTTTTTCCCTGTGGTGATTGACATTCCGAAATTCTATGATTGTGAATTCCAGCTCATTAAAGGTTATAAGAATTAACTGCATCAACTATGGTATTCGTGGAAGGAAATTTAAATACAATGTGTAGAACTAGAGAGAATGTAAATGGATTATAAATTTATATTTTATGTCTCAATTGGTCTGAACGAAAAATTGGAGCTTTGCGACGGTTTTCTGATCTCCCAGTTCTGTATTTTATTCGGCTTTTTTTTGTCCTTATTGTTTTTTTAGTTAGTAATTTTTTTTATATCTTTTCAGATGCGTGAGACTCCTGGTATGGATATGTCTAATATCTTCTATGTTTACCTCTTTGTGTGGACTAACCTCAATATCGTTGAAATAACTTTGAAGTGTAATCTGCTACATCACATAACACCAAAATATATTGTTTTGTGTTTTTGTTTTTCACGTGTTTATACTTTCTTTGTGTTGTTTAAATATTTAGTTTTTTACATTGTATATTTATGTTTTTTAACTTTATACACTATATACGTCATTTATATTTGTCCCATTTTATAATATGTATGCACTAATTGCACTTCATGTATTTATCCATACACTGTGCATAATTATTTTGTTTTCACTTTTTGGCATATTCATTTTTTATTGATGCCCATAACATGCAAATGATACCCGATTAGTCACCCCCTGCACATCTGGTCTATTTCTTTACACTTCAATGGTCAGTAACCTATCTATTTGTGTCTATTAGTATGAGGTGTCCTCTGTTTGCGGTATACCGTGTGCCTGCGCCGTCTTCTGACCGGCTCCTTTCCCTTCATACATAAGCTCTATACATAAAGATCATTTGGACAGTAAATCTATGTCCACTGAAGAAGCCTTCTTGGCGAAACGCGTCGGGACGGGATGGCAGCGGTATGTACTCCCCCTTCATTATGGGTAAATAACATTCATATCATATGACCATTTGGACTTGGATATTTTTACTAATAATACGGGCCCAGTATATTTTGTTGGGGGTACTTTGTATGGTGGAACTGATGGGGGGGATTCCTCCTTTCCATATGATTTTCATAATCAAAGGCACTAATTTTATGATTTAGATCAGGGATTGTCTAGTGATAATTGGATATGTTTTTGGATATCCTTTTACCGCTGTTTGTATTGGATTTCCTCTTTTTTTGATTTTTGATTTTGGATTTTCTGTGTTGTTTTTCATTAAGTTTGTGGATTTTAAAACTTTTTTTTTAAAAATTCAAAAAAATTTTGTAATTTTTTTTTTGAGAGGGGACCCTTTTTTCTTTTATTGTTTATTATTATAAATATTTGGTTGATATTTCTTCAAATTCAAAAATAGGAATTAAAAAATCCCCTCCCAATGATTTCAAGACCAAAAGTTTTAATTTTGTGCATAAGACGGTTTTGAAAAAACAGAAACATGAAAGTCTTCCTTTTATTTTTTTTGGATAAAAGAGGGTTATAACAAAGTGCCACAGGGAATATAAGGGGCAGATAGTTTAAAACTCTACTTTTGGGAACAGATTACAGGAAAAAAAAGTTTTAAAAAAAATGTATTACTACAAATAATAAAATTTTTGTGTTTTACAAGTCTAACTACTGAAATCATGCGGTCTTGATTATTGCTGCAAAGCAGACTCCTGACGATGATCTATGATGCATCTGGGAAAAAGGAGTTCCAAAAGGTTTGATACTATTTTTTGGTTCCACATATTAAAGGGGTTTTCCAAGACTTTTTAAAAAACCTCCCTACCACCTGTGCATCAATAGAATTTCCCGTTTTTTGACTGATTCTGTGCTTGTGTATGATCCTCATTAGTAGCAGATCTAGCTTCTTGTGCTTCAGAGTCCATATTGGCACTGTCAGTACTTTCTATGTCAGAGAAACGACTGATCTTTTGTGGTTTTTTCCCCCATTTTTTTCAATTTTAGATTTGGGGAGGAATTTTGTTTTTTTTAGCCCCGGTGTAAAATTCATTCTTTGAAATCCTTTTTGGCTCTGGCAATTTCCTTTTTTTGTTTTCCCAAAAAAATTTTTCAAATTTCTAAATCTCTTTCAAGTGTATTTGGGCAATCTCATATTTCAGAATATTTTGAAATGCTTTGACTTTCTCTTCTTCTGTTTTCACCTGTATTGTCATCTCATTAAGCTTCTCGGTTTCATATTCAATAATAAGTTGTATCAAAGCCAGGGAACAATCTGTTAAAATCATGTTCCATTTGTTCATAAATTCTTCCGTAAATGTAGGGACTTTCTTTTTTTTAAACCCCCCCGGGTTTTAAAATTTTTCTGAGGTATGTTTTAATGACTGCGGTCCCCAGACTTTGGTTCCCTTTATTTTTAATTTTTTTAGTTGTATGAAAAATTGTTTCCACTCTTTGCTTGCTTCACTTGTAGTATTTAGCTCTTGAAAAACTGTTGCTAGTTTAGCTAGCCATTCTGAGCTTTCAGATGTCATGTTATATCCAATTGGTAGATACTCAGATACATCCTGTGAGTCAATCTTCAAATGGCAATATGTATCATATGTTGTAGGCTGTATAGTTATAACTGCGGTCCTTATGTGAACAATATTATATGAATGCCCTTTGGTGAATAAAGCCACTATTGGCCTAAAGCTATCCGCAAACAAAAACAAAATAAGTGGCTTCACCTGATTCGGGCTAAGTTCACTGTGCGGAGGATCCGCAGAGTGTTGTGATCCCGTTCGTTGCCGCCGCAGGCGGTTAGCAAACAACAATGATAGTGTTGAAGCGATTTTATCGACAAAGTTGAAATCGGCAGTTTTTAAGGTGATCGAAATTTCCAGATCTGCGATAATTAACGTTTAAACTATGTGAATCCTATCTAATTAAGATCGCGCCTTTTTCGGTGTTCTGTAATTTTGGCGGCCAGCAATGAGATTACAGGGTGAGATGGTGTCACTGTTAACATCGTGTGCGACGTCATGACACTGGATGTGTATGGTTGCGATTGCTGGAAAATCACATGACTCGTTTTACATAGAACAGCGTTTCCTGTTTCAGCCTCAGTGTCTCTCAGAGTCTCATAGGGATATGGACTGCGCTCTGCCTGTGGCAAACAGCTCGGAAATTAGTATATTTCTGCACAGAGAAACCTTACTATTAGCTGTGATCCTTACAATTTAGTTGATTAGAGACTTGAAGATTTTATGTAGTTAGCGAGAGAATTTTAAAGGCTAGCATCTACCGCTGTAAATTATGGCGGTTGGGGAGCGGGGGGGGGGGGGGACCCGTTGGGCGAACACAGACAAGTCTATCTATAAGAACACTGGATAAAAGTTCACAAGACTAGTGTAGACATGGTTGTGGAATATCTTTAATATAAACACGATTGTATTGAAATATTTCCTGGATATTGGGCAGCCTGAACTTATATTGGATATCATAATTTTCTAGTACTGCAGATCTCTTTTTAAACTGGCAAAACTCACTTTTATTATCAGTATACATTTCGTAGGTGTTCAATTTAACCCATTACACCTGTGGACTGTTGATTAATATCCCCCTTGCACTTAAATTACAATCCAGCAATCTTGTAGTCCAGCGGTTGGTTGTTTGTTGCCAAAAATACCGTGTATCGTACGGAAAATCATCACAGTTACGTGTTTTTTGACTTTTGCGCAAGCCAGGCACTGTTCATGACGAGCATTCGTAAATCTTAAAAACAGCCAATTATATATCACCACAGGTGAATTGAACAGGTGCAAAAAATACTGTTTGATTATATCAAAACATAACAGTTACGTGTTGTTTTTTGACTATTGCGCACCAGCACTGTTCATTGACGCAGCATCTACGTAATCTTAAAACAGCAAATTCTATATTCACCACAGGTGAATTGAAAGGTGCAAAAAAACACGTTTATTATATCAAAAAAATATCTGTAGTGTTTTTTGACTTTTGCGCACCATGCACTGTTCATTGACGCAAGCATCTACGTAAAATCTTAATAACAGCAATTCTATATTCACCACAGGTGAATTGAAAGGTGCAAAAAAAATATACCGTTTATTATATCAAAAACATAACAGTTACGTGTTTTTTGACTTTTGCGCACACCCAGCACTGTTCATTGAAGCAGCATCTACGTAAATCTTAAAATAGCAATCTATATTCACCACAGGATGAATTGAAAGGTGCAAAAAATACCGTTTATTATATCAAAACATAACAGTTAAGTGTTTTTTTGACTTTGCGCACCAGCACTGTTCATTGGACACAGCAATCTATCGTAAATCTTAAAACGCAATTCTATAATTCACCAAGGTGAATGAAAGTGCAAAAAATACCGTTTATTATATCAAAAAATAAACAGATTACGTGTTTTTATAACTTTGCGCACCCAGCACTGTTCATTGACGCAGAACTCTACGTAAAATCTTAAAACAGCAATTTATATTCCACCACACAGGTGAAATTGAAGGTGCAAAAATACCGTTTATTTATCCAAACATAACAGTTACGTGTTTTTCTGACTTTTGCGCACAGAACTGGTTCATTGACGCAGCTATCTACGTAAATTTAAAACAGCATTTCTATATTCACCACAGTGTGAATTGAAAGGTAAAGATGCAAAAAATACCGTTTATTATATCAAAACATAACAGTTAGTGTTTTTTGGACTTTTGCGCACCCAGCACTGTTCATTGACACAGCATCTACGTAAATCTTAAAACAGCAATTCTATATTCACCACAGGTGAATTGAAAGGTGCAAAAAATACCGTTTATTATATCAAAACATAACAGTTACGTGTTTTTTGACTTTTGCGCAACCAGCACTGTTCATTGACGCAGCATCTACGTAAATCTTAAAACAGCAATTCTATATTCACCACAGGTGAATTGAAAGGTGCAAAAAATACCGTTTATTATATCAAAACATAACAGTTACGTGTTTTTTGACTTTTGCGCACCCAGCACTGTTCATTGACGCAGCATCACGTAAATCTTAAAAAGCAATTCATATTCACCACAGTGAATTGAAAGTTGCAAAAAATACCGTTTATTATACCAAAACATAACAGATACGTGTTTTTTGGACTTTTTGCCCAGTCCGAATTTGTTGATAGACACCTTGCAGTTAAATTTGAATCCAGCAATTTTGTTTTGATTAGAGGGATTTGAGAATAGTCTGTGATTTGCCGTCTTTTAATAAGAGACTTTCAAAACTATTCCATACCTTCTCAAATTTTTATATATCTGAAAATGGAGCGAAATGAAGGTGGAAAGCGAGCAAAGAGGTGGGTAGCACAGGGAGGTCGAGGTCAGAGAGAAGTTGCTCCGTCAAGTGCTGGCGACCACACGCATGCCAGCGGATCGTCAGTTGCAGGACCGTCAGGCCTGTCAGTCGCTGGGTCAGGCCCTGTGAATCTAAGTAACGAACATCGTCGCCAATCTGTCCTTCAGTGGTTAATGCAACCTGCATCTAGCAGTCTTACCTCCTCGTCCTCGCAGTCACGGCCACAAATGTCGTCATCAGCATCATCAGCATCCGTCCAACATGAAGCAGCCCAAATGTCAACTCGTGTACCCACCACTGTGGATAATCCATTGTCTGAAGACCTCTTTGATGACAAAATGCGGTTGGGGTCAGAAGGCATGTTAAAAGATCAAGAGAATGATTTAGTCTGCTCTGACGCCCAGTTACTGATGCCATCAGAGGAGGTGAAGGAAGCCGGTCAATCGGCAAAAATCCCGGGCGGTCGGCAACGCCTTGCAGTGCCCCTTGCTTGTAGCCCGCAGCTTCTGGATGCAGAAAGTCAGGACGACCAAGTCACCTGTGTTGATGATGATGATGATGACGACATTGCGGATCCATCCTGGTCTTTTCCGCAGAATTTGCTTGCGAGCGCTTCATCAGTGGACGAGGAGGAAGACGATGGGGTAGTGTCAATACGGGTCCCGCCACAAAAAGGGAGAGGGCGGTCGCAGAAGTCCGCTGATATGATTCCGCCAGCCACGGTCAGCGCAAACCCCGCTCCTCGCTTATCGCCGTCAAAAAGGTCCAGGACCTCTCAAGCCTGGGCCTTCTTTGAGCAAGCCTCTGATTCACCCAGCGATGTCATATGCCGCCTTTGCCGTAAACGCATAAGTAGAGGCAAGAACCTTAAGTGGTTAACCACCACCAACATGTCTAGTCACATGCAGCGAATGCATGAGTTGAAATGGAGGGAACACTTGGCCAAAAAAGGCCAGACCGACGCCGGCCTCCAACCACTGTCACACCCTCTGTCTCCGCCTCCTCCTCCTCCGCCACCACCAAGCGTTCCTCAGCTGCCCATGTCTCTCAGAGTCATGATCAGGGATCAGCCTCCGCTTCAGCCTCCACCGTCGCCCGAGTACCACCAGCACCACCAGAGACCCATCCTACCCCTTCTCCTTCCGCCAGTTTGACGACCTGCACGCCGTACAGCGGCCAGTCTAGCAGCCAGCCTTCTGTCTTCCAGGTTTGGGAGCAGAAGAAACACTTTAACCCAAACCATCCCAAAGCCAAAAGCCTGAATGTCGGCATTGCCAGGCTTTTGGCCTTGGAAATGTTGCCTTTCCGTCTGGTGGACACAGATGGGTTCCGCCACGTCATGGCCCTCGCCTTCCCCCAATACCAGATGCCGAGCAGGCATTTCTTTGCCAGAAAAGCCGTCCCTGCCCTGGCCAGCCACGTGTCATCTAAAATTTCAAGCGCGTTGTCTGCATCTGTGTCCGGAAAAGTCCATCTCACCACCGACACATGGACTAGTAAGCACGGCCAAGGCCGCTATATCTCTGTGACAGCTCACTGGGTGAGCTGGGTGGATGTCTCTGGGGGTGACGGTGGCTCTCAGGCTCGGCGCACGCTCTTCAAAACCGCAGGGATGGTGCAGGGCTCTTTCCCCCAAGGTCCTCTGGTGGCATCACGTGCCCAGAGACACCAGGCCGTGTTGAAATTAATCTGCCTTGGAGACCGTCCACACACAGGTCAGGAGCTGTGGACGGCTCTAAGCAACGAGACCGAGCGCTGGCTGGGTGACAAGAACCTTGTGCCAGGCAAGGTGGTGTGCGATAACGGGCGAAATCTGCTGGCCGCCCTTAAGATCGGTAGGCTGGAGCACATCCCTTGCCTGGCACATGTCATGAACCTTGTCGTCCAGAAATTTCTAAAGAGCTACCCGGTCTGGACTGCCTGCTGAAGAAGGCTCGAGGTCTGAGTTCGCACTTCCGCCGTTCGCACCCTGCTTCGTCCCGCCTGGCTGCGTTGCAGCGTCAGCTCGGCCTCCCCGTCAACCGTCTCATTGTTGACGTGGCAACACGCTGGAATTCCACCCTCCACATGCTCCAGCGATTGTGGCAGCAGCGCAATGCCATTACGCAGTACGAAGTGACACATGGCCTGACAAGCAGCGGTACGGACCTCGGGGTGTTGAACCACCGAGAGTGGAGGCAGGTGAAAGAGCTCTGCACCATCCTTGCCAGTTTTGAAGAAGCCACCAAAATGGTCAGTGCGGACAATGCCCTTGTCAGCATGAGCATTGTGGTGATCTTAGTTCTGGAACGATCGTTGGACACTCTGAAACAACAGGTCCCGCCAGCGACGGAGGAGGAGACGGACACAGATGCGGACACGGAGCCTTTCTCTCCGTCAAATCCACAAGGCCCGACAGTTTCACAATTTCATCGGTCTTCATTAGGCAGTGGTTCGGGGTCCAGAGCTAGTGCAAGGTGGCGCATCAGCTCTCAGGGTGCATCATCTCAGGCAAGTCAGGGCTGTGTTGAAGCTGTGCCGGAGGCAGCGGAGGAGAGGAGGAGGAGGTATTCCTAGACACCGATGTTACCGACGTCCCTGCCTTGGAAAGAGGTTGGCGCGAATTTGAGGCGGAGGAGGAAGATGAGGAAGATCAGTTTGCTAGTGCCCCTCGACCCAGAGGCTTGGGAAATCAAGGCTCCATCTCTCACATGAGTGCTTGGATGCTCCATTTCCTCCAACATGATCCTCGCATTAAGGCCATCAAAATGAACAACAGTTACTGGGTGGCCACCCTCCTGGATCCCCGGTACAAAACAAAAATCAGCACTTTCCTTCCACCCACCCAAATAGAGAGTAAAATGCAGGAAATGGAGACCTTGCTGATTGATCAACTGGAGACATCTGTTGCGTCTGCTTCACGTTCCCCAAATGTCACGGTGGAACAACATCAGCGACGTGACAGCAGTAGAGTGCCAAGTAGGCGTAGCGGCAGCAGCAGGCAAGGTGGCAGAAGCCTAATGGGTGACCTCTGGCAATCTTTGTTTACCACCTCACCAACGCATGCAATGCAAGGCACACATCCAACACACAGAGATCAGCTTAAGATCATGGTGCACGACTATCTGCGTCTCAACACCGATGTTTTTGCATGTGTTCCGGACCCAATAGACTTCTGGGTATCCAAAATGGACGAATGGCCCGAGCTGGCTCGTCACGCCATAGAGGTGTTGTCCTGCCCAGCAGCCAGCGTCATATCTGAGCGGACCTTCAGCACAGCTGGAGGAGTCATTACAGACAAACGCATCCGGCTTTCCACAGATAATGTGGATCGTTTGACTTTCATCAAGATGAATCAGGCATGGATCTCTGATGATGTTGTGGCCCCAATTGCCGAGGTCACCGATTAGTTGCTACTTCACATTCCTTTTCAAACAGAAATGGTCCTCTTGAAAACTTTTTTTTAAAATGATCATTTCTTACTGCAATTTTTATTCTCTTTTCCCAACAGTTCATTTTGCTGGTTTTGCTGTGAGGAGACTGTAAAAGACAGCAAGGTTTCATGACAACACCGTATTCCATTTACTCACTTTATCTTAAGAAGTTTTCGCATTGTCAATGGTTTTGAGGTCATGTTGCTGTGAGATACAGCAATAATCATGGTCCTTTGGAACAGAAATGTGACTTCTAAGTGGCATTTCTCCCTCACAATTTTTAATAGTGGCTGAGAAGTCATATTTATAATTTTTTGGGGTCATGTTGCTGTGAGATACAGCTATAATTATGGTCCTTTGGAACAGAAATGTGGCTTCTAAGTGGCATTTCTCCCTTCACAATTGTCAAAAGTGGCTCATGGGTCATGTATTGAATTTTTGGGGGCATTTTGCTGTGACATGCAGCTTTACTACAGGTCCTATTCAAAAAATGTTGTTTCTAACAGACATTTGTTCTTCACAATTGACCAAAGTGGCTCAAGGGTCATGCTTTGAATTTTTGGGGGCATTTTGCTGTGACATGCAGCTATACTACAGGTCCTATTCTAAAAAATGTTGTTTCTAACAGACATTTGTTCTTCACAATTGACCAAAGTGGCTCAAGGTCATTTTTGAATTTTTTGGGCATTTTGCTTGAATGCAGCATACTACAGGTCCTATTATAAAAAAATGTTGTTTCTAACAGACATTTGTTCTTCACAATTGCCAAAGTGGCTCAAGGTCATGCTTTGAATTTTTGGGCATTTGCTGTGACCTGCAGCATCACTACAGGTCCTATTCTAAAAATGTTGTTTCTAACAGACATTTGTTCTTCACAATTGACCAAAGTGGCTCAAGGGTCATGCTTTGAATTTTTGGGGGCATTTTGCTGTGACATGCAGCTATACTACAGGTATTCCTATTCCTATAAAAAATGTTGTTTTCTAACAGACATTGTATCTTCACAATTGTCAAGATGGCTCAAGGTGATGGTGCTGTCAGAAACAGAATAGGTAGACACTGTTAATGGACACATATGCAAAATGACTTGTTTTTGCAAGATCTTTAACATAGCATCAATCCCTGTATTGAACAACCCATTTAATACAATGAAAAAAAGAGAAACAAAGACATGGTGGGATTCCATCCTATTTTAAAAATGTGTTTTCTAGAATTAAAGTACTAAAAAACTTGCATGTACAAAATAGCTGTTAAAAAAATTCCTCTGAATTGTACAAGGGAGGTACAGGAAAACTTGACCAGATGTAGGTTATTCAAGAGACATGGAGTATGGAGCACGACAGAGAACAAAGTACAGAGACCATTTTCCT
>JAODAL010069857.1:0-16171 GCA_025379985.1 Phyllomedusa bahiana
CAGGGGCCCAAAACCAAAATAGGGAATAGCAAAACCAAACAGAGCTCAAGGGCAATTTTATGGTTTTAAAGGAAAAAAATTAAAAAATCTGCTTTTAAATTTTTACATCCTTATAATAATATGCAACCCAAACAAAAGCTCCATAGCAACCAATTTAGAACCAAAAAACAACCAATCAGTGCCTTTTACAACAAGCGTTTTAACAACCAAAAGGCTCATAGCAACTAATCAGAGCCCATAGCAACCAATCCCGAGGGTCCCTAGCAACCAAACAAAAACTCAAAAGCAACAAATCAGAGCCAATACCAAAACCCAACAGAGCCCCATACAACCAACCCGAGGCTCCCTAGCAACCCAAACTGGCTCATGGCAACCAAAACAAACTCATTAAACGACCAAATCAGTGGGGGGAGTTTCTTTAAAAACCCTCCCTGCAATATCGCCCAAACTCTGTAAATTGTATTTCATTTTGGTTTTTAAGGCTTGAAAAAACTGAACTAGAACCCGGGGAAAATAAAAACCCCCTTCTATTTACCTCGAAATTAAAAAAATATGTTATTGCCAGTAGTTTTTTTTTTTTTTGGGGTAAAAAAAGACAAAGCAATTTTTGGGGCGCAAAAAATGTGGAAATTCCTTTGGGTGTCCATGGAGAAGCCTAAAACCTCATGTAAAATGCGCCAAGAACATTTTATGTGGTTTTTTAAGGGAGAACCGGTCCAAAAAATCCCAAAAGAAAAGGGAAAAAGGGTCATTTCTTTTGACTGTAAACCACCCAATAAAAAAAAAAAAAAAACAACCCTAAAATCCCACTAATACATGAAATACCCAATTGGAAAAAAACGGTTTTCAAAAGGGCCCGGGGGTCCCCAAGAAATAAAAATTTTTCTTTTATTGGGGATGCTTTCCCCAAGGGTAGTTCTTTACGGGGTAAAATTTCAGGGACGTAAGTACCCCCGCAATTACCGGGCCCTGGGGTTTTTGGGGGTTTCCCCACTGATCACGCGTACTCCCGTGATGCGGGGGGCAGTTTGCCCGCCGGCCCCTTTTGAAAAACAATTTAAAGGCGCCGGGAAGAAAATTTACACGTCACTTAAACCCCCCCGTACATACAAAACAATTTATTGTATGCCCAGGAGAGGAGGGGGGTAATCAAGTTCTCTAAGAGAAATATGGTTACGGTTTTTTTTGCGGCCCCGATCTCGCTGTAATTTAAAACCCCAAAAAAACGACGCAAAAAAAGCGCAAAAAAATTTTCCCCGTGGGAACACAGCCTAAGGCTTTTCATCCCCACGACATTGCGGGAAAAAAATCGGATTTCGTATCAAAATTCTGAAAAAATTTTTTCCCCGCTTTTTCAGTGATTTTGGCATTTTTGGCCCCCCAGTCCCGAAAACATCAAAAAAATTCATCTCCCATGGGGTTTTTAGACACAATGTAAAACCGGGGGAAACCGGGGGGCAGGTTTTTCCGAATACAAGAAGTCACGGACCCAAAGAACAAAACTTCCAAAACCAAACCCCAACAACGATTTGTTTTTTCTGAATTTTCTGGAACAAAAGGTAAAAAGAAACCCCCAAACACAAATTTTTCAAGTTTCGTATCCTGGGGGCCCCAGTCGCACAAGGGGCCCGCCAAAAAATGTTTTTCTTATGCCTGGGAAATTTAAACTAACCGGTTGGGGTTCGGAAAGGGGTGATAACCCCTTACCTTCTTAAAACCGGGAACAAACCCAAAGGGAAAAAATTTGTGTATGGGAGCGTTTTTAAGGGGCTGGTGCAAACACAGCCCGCTTACACAGGCCTTTAAAAGGATTTTTCCCACTTCCCTCCCAAACACACGTGACACAAACTTTCCCTCCCCCGAGGAAAACCGGTTTTAAGTGCTAAAGGGCACCCAGTAAACTCTCCAAGTCCTGAAAAAAAAGGGGGAAGGTATTTGGGGAAACCCTCCTTTTGGCCCCCGTAACCGAGAACAAACTAACTAAACAAACAGCCTTTTTCCCCGCCTGAACTCGTTGGCGTGCACGCCTCCCCTGGGTACCTTAAAGAAAGGGCCCGGGAATTCCTGTTCCCAGGTCAGATGGGGTGGAATGGAAGGGTTCCGGGGGCAGAACCCGTCCTCCTATCTTTCAGCTTGTTCCTTCTTGGGCCCAAAAATTTTTGGGCTTCTCTCTCTCTTTTCCCTCTCTGCGAAAGGCATCCCGTATAGACAGTCAGGCCCGCCTCCCCCCGTCCCCCTGGGGCCCAAATGGAATTTCCGGGTTCCTTTTTAGTTTAGTTTTTCTTGTCTCAGTCTGTTCTCTGAAACCAGCAGCTTCTTAAAAAAGGGTGCTTCATGTGCCAGTCTTTTACCATTTCCCCCCATTTGCATATACTTTGGAAAAAATTTAACAAACGCATCTTGTTTGGGCCAAAAAGTAGAAACTAAAAAAATATTTTACAACTGTTTAAAGCATGGGGTTTTTTCTTGGGACAACCCCAGGAGGCCCGTCCCACCCCTCCCACATACCCGCCCACTAAAATTTGGCGTCCTTTACCCAAACCCCCCCACACAAACTCGCTTTGGGGCATAAACCTGGGCCCAAAGTGGGGCTATGGGCTCGGGGGCTTCAGGACATTCCCCTTGGGGGGAAGGGGTTGTTGGCTGCTCCCCTCTCCCTTTCCCGGGTGGCAAGAAAGTCCAAAAGCTGGAAACCCAGTTTTTACACCGCAATAGGAAAGCCCACCATTCTTCAACCCAAGGGAGGGTGCTGAACAGGGTAGGTACTTCGGGGCCCTAGTTTTCAGGGACTTCAAAAACAAAAGCGCCCCAACATATTCTGGAGATTTTCGGTGGAGGGGCCCCCTGCCCAAACGGCCTACCTCGTAGGAAATGGGATTGGGGAAAAGGGGGCTAACCCCTTTTCTTGACCCCCATATGGGAAACCCGGCCTCCCAAAACCCCCCATCCAACTTCCCAAAAGGCCTCTTACCCCTGACCATACCCGATCACCTTGGGGCCAAAAACGTCTCTCTGCACAAAGGCCGTGGGGTTTGGATGCAACCACTTGTTTTTTAGACCCTCTCCCAAAAACCTTTGCACCGTCCCCCAGTTTGGCGGCGGGGTTCCTGGGGGGCCCGGCCCCCTGGTTTCGGGCGGTTGGGGGGCTGTTTATGGGCATGGAAAAAACCCCAATCCTCGACCCTGGGCCCCCCGAAACAACACCTTTTGGGTGGGGGGGTAGCCCGGGGGGGAAATGTTGGGACCCTATTGTTAAAGGCCCCCATCAGCCAGGGCAGGGAAAACCCGGGGCCCCCAGCCTTCTGGGTGTCCTCTAGATCCGCAGCAAAACTGGATAAAGGGGGCGGTTTTAAACCGCTCAAAAGCCCCTTTTTCCCCCTGCAGAGGGTACGGGGTTTGTACGGGGGCGCCAATCCCCTACAACGGGGGGAGTTCGCTCTTAAAGCCCCTTGGGAAAAATGCCCCCTTTGGGCGGAATGTTTTCCTTTTGGGGGGCAACCCCAAAAACCTGAAAAAAGTGCCCTTTCCGACCCCCCCCAGCAGACTCGCAGTCTGATCCCCAGTGGGGAAAAAAGCCACGGCTACTTAAATAAAAGGCTGTCCAAAACCCAAACAGGTTTCGAATTTTTCCCGAGGCAAGTACCCCCATTGCAACAAAGTCAATCATCAGGGGGCCTAAGGGGGCGCAGAACTCTGGATTGGGCTGAACGGGGCCCCCGGGTTCCGCCCCCTTACTTAAAACCCACAGGTTTGACAATTAGGCAAACTTTCGAAAACCATCTTTAAAAAAGTCAAAGGGGGGCCCCCGTTAAACCCCAACCCCGCCCTTTAAGCCCCCCTTTTTTGGTTTTGGTCACGCCCAAAAGGGGGCCCTTTTCCCTCATGGGCTTCCCGGGGCAGCCCTCTGACATGGGATAAAATCTGTTGTTTTTGGGCGCAAAATCTGATTGGGGGGGTTTTGAAGGGCCGACCCCAGGAGACCCGGGAAAACACTCCAATTTTCCCCCCTGCCTCAAGCTTTTTTCCCCTCCTGAGTCAGCTGGGGCCCCCTCCTCGGGGTTGGGGCCCGACCCGAGACCGGGGCCCACACCTTCACTTTTTTGTAAATTTTGGGCACCAACCCCCGGACCCTCTTTCCAGTCAACCCACAGTCTTTCCCAACACCAAAAAGGGGGTTCCAGACCCACCCCACTTTATGTGCACAAAGGGCCTGGAAACGCAGGGGAAATGGCCCAAAGTCGGGATTTCCAAATGTCCCCTAAAAATTTCCCCATCAAATTTCGGGGAAAGGAGGTATCGACTGGGGCCCCCAGGGAGGGCATCGGCATTCCCGTTTTTTCCCCCCCTGAAACCCGGGGAAAATTAAAAGCGGAAAAAGGAAATTTTGAAAAGTCGGTCCCCCCCATCTCGGGCCGAGGGCTCCAAACTTAGCGCCTCCAAATTTTCCCAATGGGTTTTTTTGTTGGGCATGACAGGCCCTCCGCACCTGTCAGGGACCCTGAGAACCTTTTCAGTCATTTCCCATACCAGGGCCAACATTTTCCCAAATTAAAGGAGCCCAAAATTGTCAGGATTGCGCTCCACCCCGCAAGGACCCGGCATAGGCAATTTAAATCTCTCTCGCCCCTCCTGGAAAGTGAACGCAAAAAGGGCCCCCAACCCAAAGAAAACTTACCATCAGAAAAAACCAAAAGAAAAGGGGGGTGTCGAACCGCCCCAAGCCAGGAAATTCCCCGGAGCCCGGGTTACCCCCTCTTTTTTCCCCCTAAAAAATGCCTCTTTTCGCCGAGGGCCCCACTCAATAGGGCGAAATTTTTTGGGGCCCCCAGCCCGTAAACCCCCAAAGTAACCGAATTTTAAGGGGCCGTCAGGGTTTAGCGGGAAAAGGGGGGTTAAAACCTTTGTAATACCCAAGGGCCAATTTGTGTTCCACACGCCGAGGGGCCCGTTTTGGGGCTGCCTCCCCCCTTACTGGGGCCGGGCTGGGAACCCCCTTTCCCAAGTGGGCCACATGGGCCCCAATTAAAATAAAACCCCTGCTGGAAGAGCCCGGCATTTCTTTGGCTTATCTTAAAAACCCTTTATCTTTGTAGTCGGGGGCCCCGAACCTGCCGCAGCTTTTTGAAAAAGGTCCCCAAATGAATTTTCCCGGGAAAACCACTACATCGTCCAGGTAGATCAGCACGGAAATCAAAATTAAGAAACCCCCAACAAGGCCCAATCACCGCTGGGGAATTCCCCTTTTGGGCGTTGGAAAACCCCAAAAAGGGGATCCGATTGAACTCGGGAAAACCCCCTAGGCCCGAATAAAGGGTGCTTTCCCTTTTCCTTTCCTTTAGCCCTGGAAACCCGCCCCGTATCCTTTCTTGCCAGGGCGAGGGTTTGAAAAAAAACTTTGGGAAAGGCCCAGAGGGGGCAGCGACCTTCAATTTCCGGGGGGAGGGGAATTTGGGGTTTACGAATGGTTTTTGGGCATTTAGCTTCCTGTAGTCCTACGCAGAACCTAAACTCCCATCTTTTTTTTTCGCACCAAAAAACCCAACAGGGGGGCCCAGGGACTTTTTACTCTCCCTTTTAAAACCCTTTTTTCCCCGCATCGGCCACCAGCTTTTTACTTCCTTTGGCATTTGGGGGGATTTTGGTTCTTTACCCTTTCCCCTTATTTGGGGAGGGGCTTTGCCGGGGGGGATTTTCCCTGCCCCGAGGGGAAAATGCAAAACCCGAAGTTTTTCATCATTGGGGCCGAAACGCCTCTTGGAATTTTCCCCGAGGGAAACTTTCCAAACAGCTTTTGTTTTCCCTTTGGGGTCCCGGGGCCCTTTTGGGGCAATGCCCATCTGGGAAAATCATAAACCTCTCGGCCATTCCATTTCCCCCTCTTGGGTTTAAACCCCTTTTGGACGCCCACTGCATAGGTCCAGACCGGGCCTCTTGTCGGGCCAAAACCCTGAGTCCCCCCGCCGGGAGATATCTTCTCCAGGAATCTTTGGGGCTTTTAGCTATAGGGGATTCGCAGGAAAGGTAACCCGCTTAAACCCTTTTGTTTTAGGGCATCTCACGGGTACAACAACCTCTCTCCACAAATACAAAAGGGCCCGAGCTACCAGTGGGCGGGTTTTGGGGGACTCATTTCCTTTTAGACGGGTTAAAAACCAAAACTTTCCAACCCAAATTAAAAATTCCGTCTGGCCCCCCACCCCCCAGCATCAATATTTTTTCATTTCGGGGCGGATCTTTTAAGGGGCTTTCCCCTGACCCTTTAAAGTGCCCAATGGTCAACCCATGGGGGGGCTCTTCGGCAGACGCAGCCCTCAAACCCCTGTGGTTAAAGGATCTTTTTTGAAAGGGGGCGGGGTGTGGTGGGCCCCCTGGGCCCAAAATTTTTTTGGCCCTTCCCTTTTGGGATAAAGGGGGTGATCCAGTCCCGGAGCCGTTTATGGCCCCGGGGCACAAACCACTCCCCTCCGGGTGGGTGATCCACCACACAATCCCCTTTTTGCCAATTTCTTTGCCAAACAGGGCGTTTTGCATCCAAAAATATCCCCACCAGGGGCCCCCATTGTTGGCTGCCGCAGCCTTAAAGAAAGCTTCCATCTTCGGCTCCATCTGTGCCCCAAAATGTCCCCTTTAAAAAATCTCCCCAAAGGGGAAACAGGGTACCTCTTTATCCCGAAACAAAATAACATTTCAAACCCTTTTTGCCTTCTAGCTCTGCTTTCCCTAACAGGGCTACTGGCGTAAAGAAAACGTACTCCTCAAACCCTGGCTTTGGTTTCCCGTTGCCCCCGCCGCTGGAAAAACCCCCCCCCTTTCTGCGGGCGGTTTTGGGAGTTTAACCCCGGCTCGACCCTTTCCCTTTTTCCCGACTCAAATGGGGATGTGGCCATACTTCTGGAAAACCCAGCAGAGGGGTTTCCCCCCCAAACCTCTGCACAAAAGATGGACCCCCCTTTTTGGGAGGACCCCCTGGGGGCCCGGTTTTTGAAAAGGGGTAAATTGGGGGAAGCCGACGTTGGGCTCGGAGCTTGTAAACCTCCCGCCTTCAAAAACTGGGAAATTTTTCCCCGGGGAAGTTCCCACAACTCTGTTTCCCCAGTGCCCCCGGGACCACCCTCCCTCAAAGACCCCCGCGTCCTCTGGTTTCCCCTACTTGCCTTGGGGACTATTCACAGCCTTTAAAACCCCTACGGGAAAAGGGGTTTCCCCCTCCCCTTTCCCACACGGCTAAGTTAAAAAAACTATAGAAAAAATTTTTGGGCGGGCCCACAATTTTCTTTTCATCTTTTTGCAAATTTTTTCCTGTAAGGATTTATTATGCAATCCCACAATGAACTCTTAGAAGCTTATCCCCTTTTGGAAAAGCCCCCATAAACCCCCCGGGTCACCCGCTTATCCATTCAATGTTTTCCCGCAGGGGGATTAGAGTACTGCATGAGGTCCACCCTCCCCTTTGCGGCCGGGTTTAAGGGAAATAAATTCGCGGTGCCAAACCCCTTTTGGTTTAAAACCCCCCTTTTTGCCCCTTCCAAAAGCGAAAATATTTTCTCCAGCGGCCCCCTTTCAGACTCGGGCCCGCACCATTACTTTTCCCGCCTAACGTCCCCCTCCAAGGCCCCCAGGGCTATCTCTGCCCCCAGTTCCAGAGCTAAGTTACATATTTTAATTGTGCAACGCACCCTTTCTGTCCAGTTCTGCAGTGTCATGTTTTTTCCCGTCAAATTTGGGGGGGGATTGCAATAGTGGCCCTAAAGGGACATAACTCACTTGGGCGGGTACTGTAGGGGCACCCTGAGCTTGGCTCTTGGCCGGCGCCATTGACGCCGGGGAAGATCCATGACGCCGTCCATAACGATCGCTGTATCCTGCAACGACTACACCAAGTTGTAAGCCGTGTACCGAGGGCAGGTTTCCCCGGAATACAGCGAAGTCACGGACAAAGAACACACAACAACAACCAGCTCAACAAACGGTTTGTTTTGCTAAATTTTTTCGGAACAAGATGGTGAACAGATCCCCCAAACAAAAAATTTACAAATACATATCCTGGGCCCCTGTGCTGCACCAGCGCGCCGCCAGGAGTGTATTCTCTGGATGCCCGGTAAACTTTACCTAACCGTGGGTTCGGAAAGGCCGATAACCCCTTACCTTTCTTAATACCGTAATCACCAACGGGAACAATTGTGTGTGGTGGCAGTTGCAGGGCTCGTGGTGCAGCACAGCAGCTTACACAGCTTAAAAATGTTTACCCACTTCCCTCCCAAACACACTGACACAAACTTTCCCTCACAGAGGGAACCGGTTCAAGTAGCTAATGGTGCGATAGCGAACTCTCCAAGTCCGAAAAAGGAGAGTATTTGGGAAACCCCCCTTTTTGGGCCTGTAACTGACCTAACTAACTAAACTAATATCAGGCCTTCTCACAGTCCCCGAGCTCGTTGGCGTGCACGCATCCGCTGAGGTACCTTTTAAAAATGGGCCGGCAAATCCTGTTCTCAGGTGCAGATGGATGGATGGATGGTCCGGCCCGCAGACAGTCCTCTCTATCTTGGCAGCTTTCCTTCTTGTCCAGGAGTTTCTCTCTCTCCCTCCCGGCGATGGCGTCTGTATAGACAGGCAGGCTCTCCCCTGTCTCTGGAACAACTGTGAATCCTCCTTCCTTTTTAGCTCAGTCTCTGTCTCAGTCTGTTCTCTGAATCTCAGCAGCTTCTAAAATGGCTGCTACATGTGCCAGTCTTATACCATGTCCCTCATTTGCATATACTGGAAACTGGACATAGCGGCATCTTGTGGCCAAACAGTAGAATACAAATAAATATTTCACAGCTGTTATGCATGGGATTTTGCTTGGAAAACACAAGGAGGCTGCCCCACTATCCCACACGAATACGACAGATTTTTGGGACGTGTCTTTGCAATCCGACCTAATGAAAATCCGAGTCGTGTGGACTATAACTTGGATTTTCCATTGAGGTCTAACGGTAAAAGCATATCATGTAGAAGCTGTGAAGTTGACTAAATTTATTAATTGTAGCTTGGTCACCTATGCCTTGGAGGTTCAGTTCAGAACCTCAGTCGCATGTTCTGTAGGGAATGACAGTAAAAAAAAAAAAGCAGCACGGGAAGCTGCACAATTTTTTCCCGTAAAACCCACACGTGCCCTACAAAATCATGGGTGAGGGCAAAACCCCTGACAGCATGCCAGGTAATACAAGAAAGTCACTGAGAAAAAACAAGAAAGGGCGTAGGTACCTTGGACTGAGATAGTTTAAAATATAACTTTTAATAATTCTATATAAAAGACAAATTGTAAAGGCAGTTTACTCAATCCCTAGAAACTCTTCACAAAACTAAGACTATCTGCCTATCCAAAAGATCAGAGTGCCCGCCCCGACAAGGGCGACCCTGGCAGAAACCTGGGATAACCAACCCTAGTGCGTCCTCAGTCAGAAATATTATTGATGACGTTAATATTACTAACTTGGGGTACAAAAAGACACCCAAAATATACAGGGGAACACAAAGAAATGGCAAACCTGGTGCGTCCCCTACTATCAATATTGTATAAGCACATACATACCTGTAATGTTTTAGCAATGGGCTTTTGTTTGCAAACCAAGTATAGACGGTAACAGCATAACAAAACAGTGGTAAGCAACAGACCCATTAAACACCTATGGGGAATGTGGAACCTTGGGACCATGGGAGGAGTAGCATCAGTCCAGCACGGGGCCCGGAAAAATTGGGGCAACACAGACACAGGGACGTGGGCAAGTCCCCAAAAGGGACAAACACGAAGTAGGGACCCAGGCACAGAAAAAGGGGAAAAAATAACCGGTGCACAGGAGGGATAGCGCAAGGTGAACAGACCCTACACACAAATACTTTGGCCCAAACTGCTGGGAGAAACTGCCGAGCGCCTGAAAAGTTCTTAATGACCAGCAAATTTCAACACTCGTAACTTTTTTATTCTTTCAATGATGCAGTTGTATGAGGCCTCGTTGTACTTTTTGGTGAAATAGTTTAAGTTCACTTATAAATTATTTCAGAATTGTTTTCAATTTTCTACAATTTTTTTTGTTTTATTTTTTTTCACATTTCACACTTAACAACTTGTACGCACAATTATTTTTTATTAAATATTTCTTTTTATTTTATTATTTTATTTTATTTTTTTCTACACTTTTTTAATTTATTTTTTAAATTCCATGAAGGGACAACTGTTTTACTAAAAACTTGGTAATGTATTAGCATATTCCTATATGCAAATACATTATAATCTGTGTCAGTATGACAAAGGCAGCAGTCAGAGCAGCACACAGTGTGCCTGGACCACAGGCTTGTTATATAGACAGCCCTGGGCTACTCTAGATCCCCAGCAGGGCTGCCATCAGTCATCTATTAACCGTTTCAGGGCCCCATGTAGCCAAATCAAATTTTTTAACATAGTGTGCCTGACTACAAACTTGCTATTCAGACAGCCCTGAGGCTACTCTAGGTCCCCAGGGCTGACTGTACAGCCGTTCCCCGGGCTCTGTCGTGTCACCGTAATCCCGATCACCCGATGGAGCAATGGAAAGCCCTTTAATTATGTTGCAGTAACTGACTGCAGAAATCAAACGGTTAAGCGCAGGGGAGCGCACTTGCAGAGGCTGCTCTGGGAATAGGGCTGTGAAGTACAGCTCTGTTATCAGGCGAATGACCTAAAATGCCCGCTGTATTTTGGCCGTTAATAGGTTAAAGCAGCCAGCTAGTGATGATCAGCAACACTTGGGCAAGTCCTGGGCAGGGATTGACTGCTTCTGTGTTGGACAGCAGTCAGAGCAGAGGCAAAACCCACCACTCGGGATCAAATGAAAAGTCACAGCAGGGAAGCATGCGAATCATGACAATACCAAGACACACTAGTAGTAATATTCTAGTAGTGCCCTGACAAGTGCCAACAACAGTGGGTTACAAAGATACATTATGCCAAAAAGTTATGAGGAAATTCCAAACAGTTCCAACGTGTTTCTCCCACATGACAGGGCTCATCAGGGAATATTGGAATGAGAGTAACCCTAAGTAGGCCAAAGTCACACTAAGCCCACATTAAAGGGGTTGTCTCACTACATAGATTCATCTCACCTCAGTCCTGGTTTCTTGGTTTCACTTTGAATTCAGGGGCTTGTTTACTGGCTTCCACTAAGCTGAAGTAGAAGCCAGGTCTGTAGCTATAGCAACCATCGCTGGCAGCCTATCAGGAGAGATTGAACAAGTCTGTAGCTATAGCAACCAGTGCTGGCAGCCTATCAGGAGAGATTGAGCAGGTCTGTAGCTATAGCGACCAGCACTGGCAACCTATCAGTGGAGATTGAACAGGTCTGTAGCTATAGCAACCAGCACTGGCAGCCTATCATGTGAGATTGAACAGGTCTGTAGCTGTAGCGACCTGAGGAGCTGATGCAGCCCATAAAACAGGAGATATATCAGAATAGGTAGGACACTGTTAACGGACACATGTTGCAAAGTGACTTGTTTTTGCAAGATCTTTAACATAAAAAGCAGCGATCCTTGTAGTGAGACAACCCCTTTATATACAAACTCATGTTCCTTTGATCAAAAAATGATGAAGACAGATGGATGGAGACAGATGTCCACAATGACCAGGAGGGCCCTGGATAATATCAGATATGGAGTCCCTCCCCACGATATGCTGTCAAGATGGATAGACAATGATGTCATTTCATTGGGATATGCCATTATTGTCTGATACATGCAGGTCCCACTTCTGGCACTAACACCTAGCTCGGGAATGGGCCCCACAAAACTCACAGCACAGACTGGAATGTTGGTCGCACTTGCGCACAACTCTCCATTCGGTTCTATGGGAATTCCAAGCAGAGCCAAATGCACTGCTGGGCTCTACTCGGAACTCCCATAGAACATCACACAAGCGTAGCCAGCTCTCCAGCCGATGCTGTGAGTGGTGGCCATCTTTTCTACTCCTGGCAGGCCCTCTGTAATGAACGGCAGTCAGCGCACTGCTAAAATATTATTACTCGTATGTCTTGGTATGTACCCCTAATTAGTAATATTAATTTCCTCATTAATATTTCTGACTAAGGACACACTAGGGTTGGCTAGTCCAGGTTCCTGCCAGGGTCGCCCTTGTCGGGGCGGGCACCCTGATCTTTTGGATAGGCAGTCTTAGTTTCGCAAGGGGTTTCTAGGGATTGAGTAGGCTGTCTTTACAGTTTGTCTTTTGTATAGAATTATTAAAAGTTATATTTTAAACAATCTCAGTCCAAGGTGGGGGAAAATGCTTGCAAGTGGGTAAGTAACTGGTTCAGTGATAGAAAACAAAGGGTGGTGATTAACGGTGCATCCTCAGACTGGATCCCTGTTATTTTAAACTATATCAGTTCAAGGTACCTGCACCCTTTCTTGTTTCTTCTTAGTTACTTTTCCTGTCTAAACAGCGGACACTACGGCAGAGATTCAACGGATTCATTCTAATCAACAGGGTCCGCCTGGCACTATGGGTGTCCGTTGTAAAACGGATCCCTAGGTGGAACCTCCAACGCAGATGTGAACCAAACCTTATTCATATGTAATGTAGCAATCCTTTTAAGCCATTATTTTGAGTTATGTATTAAAATAATTCCATTTTTCTATATGGTGAAAAGCTTTCTGTTTGCCTTTGTAAGCATAATTAGGTAGAACCACCCACAGCCTGAACAGGAAGTGGGAGCCTAAAGCTGTAGAAAGACCACAGCCTGAACAGGAAGTGGGAGACTGAAGCTGTAGAACCACCCACAGCCTGAACAGGAAGTGGGAGCCTGAGGCCGTAGAACCACCACAGCCTGAACAGGAAGTGGAAGCCTGAAGCTGTAGAACCACCCACAGCCTAAACAGGAAGTGGGAGCCTGAAGCTGTAGAACTACCACAGCCTGAACAGGAAGTGGGAGCCTGAGGCCGTAGAACCACCACAGCCTGAACAGGAAGTGGGAACCTATAGCTGTAGACAGGGGTGCCAATCGGGCAGTACAGGCAGTACTCCTGTCAGGGGCCCTAATCAAAAAGGGGCCCATTGATATGTTTAAAAAATAGGAACTAGTAATGGGTGGGGGCCCCATTTGATTTGGCTGTGTGGAGCCCTGAAACGGTTAATATATGACTGATGGCAGCCCTAGCTATAGAACCACCCACAGCCTGAACAGGAAGTGGGAACCTAAAGCTGTAGGACTGGGACAAGGTATTCTGGTGCACTAGGCAAATAAAGCACAAAGCACCTCCCTCTATGGAAAATTCAGCCCACTCCATACCTCCTTCCACCCCCTTTTCTGCATGGGATGAAGTGGCACCTACCTTCACCTTCCTGTCATCCCGGCTCTGCTGATAAGGTAACGGCTTCGTAGAAGTTGAATATGCTAATTGCTGCAATAGAACCACCCACAGTCTGAGGAGACAAAGTGAGTGCAAAACTGCTAAAACTCAGTGAAACAGTGTGGTTTCCCAATCGCTGGAGGGCCGCAGTTTGAAGACCCCTTGTGTAAGGTCACGTTTCTGACAATAAGGTGGACATAAACCAGCAAATTAGACTGGCAGAGTTTAATGCAGCTTTATATCCCTACCACTTATAGGGTGCTTTCACACGGAGCGTTTTTGGTGCATTTTTTATGCATCTTTTGTGCAAGAAGTCACAGCAATTAATGCATAAAAAAAAACGCACCAAAAACGCTCCGTGTGAAAGCACCCATAG
Organism: Phyllomedusa bahiana; assembly: GCA_025379985.1. NCBI lineage: Eukaryota > Metazoa > Chordata > Amphibia > Anura > Hylidae > Phyllomedusa > Phyllomedusa bahiana. The sequence goes on from JAODAL010069857.1 coordinate 13,742, forward strand.
GGTCCACTTTGTTTCTAAATCACTAACTCAGCTCTGCTACATCTGTGCATGACAAGAAGCAGATGACAATTTGCAGCCACCGGTAAATGAACGGCAGAGCTCTCATTACTCAGGTGGAAGACGTCAGAGGAGCAGCGAAAAAGCAGGAAACCTGGAGTTTATGAAATCTCGCAGATTTCTGGTCAATGCAGCAAATAATGAGTCACATGAGCCGCGCGCAGTCTGGACGGGAGGCCGGGTGCATCATGCATGTCCCAGTTCACAGCCGCCTGCGTCATATAAAATGTCCTAGAGTATTCCTGTAGTGGAGATCACTGAATCACTTATACAGGGGAACGGGGAGACGACTTCCTCCAGCTATTTTTAGCGCCGTTCATAAGCCGCCCCCCCCCCCCACCCCCACCATCCAGCCACCCCCCTTTCCCCCCCCCCCCCCCCCCCCCCCCCCCCCCCCCCCCTCTCCACCTTAATATCCTTCTGGTGTCAGGGAATTCATGGAAAGAAGACAAAGAGGAATATCTACATGAGCCGTGTGCACCGGGATCAGACGCGTCCACTGCTGTTTCCATTTATTGAGGTTCATGATAATAAGAGTTTTAAAAAAAGGAAAATCGTTCCGTCCTTTAAAAGGGGTACTCCCCCCCACATTGATTGGGACACGGGATGAAGGCTACGTCAAATACTGCGTTCTGATTTTGCTTTCCTTTTAGAGTCAGAGGAGTTCCCTTTTCCGCTTCTGAAAAACCAACCTTTTCCCAGGTTGCCACCATTAGCAATGGGCGGGTGGAAAATTTACTCCCTGCTGGTTTAAATACAGCATGCCGTTTAGTTTTTATTTCCAAAAATTAAGGCCCTTTCACAACGGGTTAATTTCGGGACGTAATTACCCCCCCAATTTCCCCGTGTGGGGGCGGGGGGGCCCGGAGGGGGGACGGCGGGGGGGCGGCACTTTTGCCACCCCCTTGACTTGAAAGCCAGCGCCGCAGTAAATTTACATTCAATTATCTTCCCCCCCCCGGGGGATTCCCGGGGGGGGAAGAGGCGTAATCCAAATTTTCTTATGAGAACGTGAAATTTCCCTAATGAATGGGCCGTTTTGGCCCGTAATTTGGGGCCTTCGGCACGTAATTACGGACGAAAAAAAAGGCCCATTTTAAACCGGTGAAATAGCCTAAGCCTTAGAGGTCGTAGCGTTTTTGAACTTCATTAAAACCCCCTCACCAGAGCCCTTAACCAGTTCAATTGGAATAGCAGAGGAAAATTTATCCCAACAAGAACCACTACAACTTGATTAGGGAATAGGAGCCTGGACTGAGAACCCCCCACAGCCTGAACAGGAATGGGATCTGAAGTGTAAACCACCCACAGCCTGAAAGGAAGGGGGAGTCAAAGCTTAAAAACACCCACAAACTAAACAGGAAGGGGGAAACCTAAGCTATGGAACCCCTACACGGAACGGGAAATAGAAATCTGAAGCTGTAGAATGCTTACAGCCGAACGGGAAGTAGGAGCCTGAAGCTGTAGAACCACCCATAGTTTGAACAGGAAGTGGGCGCCTGAGGCTGTAGAACCGCCCACAGCCTGATCAAGAAGCGGGAGCCTGAAGCTGTTAAACCGCTCACATCAACGAAGTGGGAGATGAAGCGTAGAACCATCCAGCCTGAACTGAAATGGGACCCTGAACGTAAACCCCCCCCAAAGAACGGGGAAATGGGAGCCTAAAGCTTAAAACCGCCCACCTAAACGGGAAAGGGGGAGCCTAAAGTTAGAACCACCCACCCTGAACGGGGGGAACCTAAAAGTAGGCGGACAAGGTGTCCTGGTGGACTAGGCAAATAATTCATATAGCACCTCCCCCTATGAAAAATTCAGCCCAATCCATCCATCCTTGCACTCCATTTTCTGCCTGGGATGAAGTGGCGCCTACCTTCACCTACCCATTCATCCCAGCCATGCCGTTAGTGTAACGTCTTGCTAGAATTTAAAATTAATCACGCATAGAACCCCCCACACCCATGAAAAAGTGATGCAAAACTGCTAAAAAACGTGAAACATGTGGGAGGGAAAACCGTTATCCTGTAAGGTCACCTTTCCAAAAATGAGGTGGACATAAAACACCAAATTAAATGGAAATTTTAAAAGGCTTTAGATTTATTGAGAAAATTTTTTCTATGATATCCTGTGTGGGTGACGCTGTACATTATCATCCTCAGGATGCAGATTCCTCTGGTGAAGTCCTCCTGTCTATGAGCTACCTCCCTGCCGCCCATCGCCTCATCGTGGTGCTGATAAAAGCCAGGAACATACATCCGGATCAAAACAACGACCTCATGGGCAAAGGTAAGTGATCTGCAGGCCCGACACAGCTACGTATCACTGGGCGGGACTTTCAGGGAAAATTATTATGACCCCCTTGCACTTAAACATCTG
>JAODAL010069858.1:0-16171 GCA_025379985.1 Phyllomedusa bahiana
AAGGGCCCCCTTTTTTTCTGGTCCCCTAGAACTTCCCCCCCTTGTTACATTAACCCAACTACACAGCTCCTTCCCCGTATCCAATAATCCACCCTCAAAAAATTTTTGGCCCATAAAATGTTTGCCCCCAAGGGGGGGAAAAACAAAAATCTTTCTCTTCTTTTCAATTCCCCCCCTCAATTCCCCAATTTTTTTTTTCCTCTAGGTCCAAAAATTTTCGAGAAAACCCCCCAATTTTAAAAAGGACATGCTCACATCTGCTACACGGTATTTTAAAACCCCGGACCCTCCCCTCCAGTAGTGCATAAATATGGCGATTGTGCACTGCTGGAAAAATTGCCAGGAAAATGCCCATTATCCCCCTGCAAACAAACAAAAGGGAAAAGGGAAAAAAAAAAAAGTTAAATGAGTTTTAGGGAATTTAATTAAAAAAAGGCTTTTTTTACTTACCTGTTTTTCCCTTCCCGTTTTTAACTCCGGTTTGTTAACTCTGCACTCTGTTTTTTCACAACAAAACACTCAGTTTTTAACCAACCAAACAATGGGCAAAACCCACCTTTGGGTTTTTGTACTAAAATGAGGAGGAAAAACCCCCCAAAAAGAGAAACAAAGTTTAAAAATTTCCACTGAGACTTGGGGGGCAAACCAAACCCATTTTCCAGCATTTTCCCCCGATCTTGGAAAAAGCTTGGCCCTTTCAGCAAAACTGTAGTTAGCCAAAACAGATAACAAAACCCCTTTCAAACAGACAATACTGGATCTTGGACCTGCACACAGTACAAGCTTTTTGGGGCAAGAAGAAAGAAAAGAAATTAAACAACTCTTTTGCGCCCGACAGAATAATTCGCTGTTTTTCCACCCGCTGTCAATGTCCCCCAAAAATTCTTTTTTAAAAAATTATTTCTCCCCTTGGGCGTTTTTCACAGTGTATCTTTTTCTCCTCCCTTCCCGGTTTCAAAGCAACAAAAAGATCTGGGTGCTGTTGAATCCCCCGGGAAAAGCCGCTCCCGACTCTCACGCTATCTCCAACTCGGTAAGCCCCGCACCCCTCGTCTCCCCTTTTGGGGGCTCTGCCCCCTGCAGGGGGGAAAAAGGTCCACACTCTTCTGCAGTCGCCAACTGCACTCCGAACCACTGCAGGGTACCTGTCCACTTCCAGAATGTGGACAGGCTCGTCTGTTGTAGGTAGTGCTTAGTGCACCCAGCAACTTCCCGTCATGTCCTCTGCTCTGCTCCCCCTCCAGCCCCGTAAACAAGAGCAAAATTTAAAAGGGGGGGAAAAAAAAGCCCAAATTTTTTTTTTAAGGGGCTGACCAGTAGCAGCAGAAGGTCTCCACAATAATCTCCCTACAGACAAGGGCACCCGAAGACCACTTTTAGAAATTGATGGTTTTAGAATGAGATCAGGATAAAATAGGAGCTCAAGCCCCATGGGTTTTTACTCCATGCAGGTTAGGTCACACCCCCTGTTTTATACAATTTAACGGGATTATTAATTTTTAAAAAAATAATACCGGGTTAATTATCCCGGGAAAAATTTTATTAGGTCTGAGACTGTTAATGAAGGAGTTAATTTTGTATTCCATAAACTGGGATTATCCCTCTGTTTGGTTTGAAAACCTTTTTTCCTTAAATTAAAGCTGAGGGTTTTTTTTAGAAATCAAGTTAATTTTTTTTGTAACCCTTTTTTTTTAATGTTCATGTTATTTTTTTCCCGTTATCCCCTTTTTTCACACGCAATTCTTTGATCATCAATTTTTTAAAAAAATTTTATAGTGACAAAAAAGGGAAGTAAAATAAAAAAGTAATTTTTCCCCATTTCACTTAGTTAAAAAGATTTTTTGGTTTTTGCCCCCCAAAGATTTTTTATGTAACTGATTTATTTTCTATGGAAAATGTTCTTGGCAAAAAATTAAAAAAATTTTAATTAAGTTAATCCTGTTTTGGTAAAACATGGCCCCTTTTGTATGTTTTAGGGGGGATTGCTTCTGAAACTTTGTAGTTGTTCCCCGATTTAACTGTTTAACCCTTTAAACCAGATACATTTTAATTTAAATTTTTAATCAACCCTTTTTGAACTTAAAATTTTAAAACGTAGTATTTCTTTCCCTTTTTTTCCAGTAATAGGGTTTTAAATCCCTTTTTTCCCAAACTCCCCTTTAAAAAAATTTTTAAAAATTTCCCTCCCTCCCAAAAGGGGGAAAGGGTCCCTCATTGCTGGGATACTTCACAAGGGAAAAAAACTTAACCTAACAAAAACCCGCATTTAAAATTAATTTTTTTAAAGGATCCCCCCCCCCTCTTGTCTGTTCTTAGACTATGTTTTTACACAACCCCTTTGGGCCAAAAAAAAGAACTGAAAACTAAAAACCCAAAAATGTTCCCTAAAAAAATGGTTGTTGTTTTTTTTTTCCACTGCCTGGCAAAAGCTATGAAAAAGCGTTTCCCCTTTTTTTCAGGGAAAATTTACTTTTTGTATTAGATTTGCTGGTGTTTCCCGCAAAAAATGGCCAAAAATTTCGCCAAAAAAAGTCAAGTTTCCGGGTTTTTCATAGACTTTCCCAAAAATTTAAATTTTTTTGCCCCGCTCAGATCATTTTGGGAAAATTTTCAAAAAAAAAAGACCAGAAAATAAAAAACAGAAAATAACATTTTGGGGACGCAGGGCTTTTTTTCTTTACAATTATGGGAACCTCTTTTAAATAATTTCAGCGTTTTTTTAAAAAAAAAAAAAAACATTAAAAAAAACCCCCGTTTTTGTTGCAGTGGAGACAAACCCCTTCATTAAAGCTTTGGGCCTTTGTTTTCCCGCTCCCTTTTCCCCCTTTTTTCCCACCCCTCACCCCAAATCACTTTTTCTTTTTGCTTATTGATTGATTTTTGACCCTTTGTTGTAGTCTGTATGTAAGGTTTGTAGGCCCCTTTCCTTGGATGTTATGCCCCTCATACTCCAAAGTATACTTTGCAGGTGGGGACGGGGCCCCGGGAGGATTGGGAATCCTCCAGGGGGCCCCCCAGACTGCCCACAGATGACAACCCGGGGGCCTCCGCACGGGAGGGGCCCATGCTGTCTGTAGAAAAAGGGGGAGGGGGGCTTGTGGGGAGAGATGGGACCCGCGCTGCGCTTCCCAGCGGCGCTCAATAAAAACTCCTACGCCGCTGCAAGGGGAGCACCCCAAGCCCCTGCTCTGGTTTCCCCGCTGCGGGGGGACATTTTAAATCAGTGAAGCCACACCCCAGGGGTGGAGCAAAATTTCCCACAGGGCAGCTAGATACACAGTAAAACCCCCAGCCCCCGGGGTGGGGCTTAACATTCGAACTGCCCTCGCCCCCCAGCAGCGAAGAGAAGGGGGCTCAGCTGCCCCCGTTCCCCCCCGGCGCGGGAGATGAAAAGTGAAAGGGTTTTGATTGCCACGGGGAAGCCCAGCTTTGGGCCCCCCCCCTCCCCCCCCCAGCCCCCCCCCCAAACCCTTTCCCCCACAGCAGTTTTTTTTTTATATAAACAGCGAGGACCACCCCCACCCCCCTCGCTTTTCTATTTAGGAAAGGGGGGCCAGGGCCATATTTGCCGCAAGGCACCCGTGGGCACGTGCCTGCGGTGGAAAACCTCCCAGTTGGGGGCCGGGCCGGTTTTCGGGAGAAATTTTTTTTTTCCCCTTATTTTTTTTTTTTTTTTCATCGGCCGCGAATGACCCGACCCCCCCCCCCCCCCCCCCTTTTCCCCCCCAAGCGGCCGGAGCCCCCCCTCCGGAAAGTGAGTGGCACCCAATCCCCCACAGCAAAAACTCAGTTTTTCCGGGGTTTCCTTTCTGTAAATCCATGCCACCCAGATTTCCCAGCTGCTGAAATCGGGGTTGGCTTTGGATCACAGCAGGCGCCCCGGGAAAGCTGAGTGTCGTTTGGGGGGGAGGATGCCATCAGCTTTCCTGGATTTGGTCAAGTGAGGGGGTATTATTCGGGAAACATTGGTGGTGATATGTGTTAAATGGTTTTTGGCGGGGTATTTGGGTTTCTTAATTTTTTGGGAAAATTTTTAGCCTTGGGATTCTGGTTTTTTGGTAGCGAGGGTTTTTTGGTAACTGTAAGACCATTATTTGGGGGTTGGTTTTTTTATACTAAAGCATTTTGTGTTTTTGCTTTTGAATTTTTTTTATTGTTTATAAAATGTATTATTCGGGGAGGGGGACTTAAATTATCTTTAGACCTTTTATGTTCCCGGTGTCCTCCCTCCGAATTAAGGGTGAGTGAACTCAAAAAGCCCAAGTGCCCCTCTTGATTACAGATTAGTGTGATGATGTCATACAATTTCGGGTTTTCGTTGAAAGTGAGAATGGGCGTGGCGGAGACAGCGCGGCGGAAAACAGCGAACAAAAGGTTGGCCCCTTTAAAATTTAAATTCTTTGCGGGCCCCAAAGGCCCCCCAGCCAACACTGTTTTTCATGTTATTTTTTGGGATGTTTCAGCCCCAAAAATCCCGCAGTAGTCATTTTTGGGTTTTTGGGTCGGCTAATTTTTAAATAAAATAAACGTATAGTACATGGCTATTTTCCTCAACCCCATAGACAGTGAGTGGAGCAGCTGAATGAAATTATACTGCACTCGGTTCAGAAACCCCCAGCAGTCCGATCTCCTGTAATCATACATCTACCCAAAGAAATCCTTTTATAGGGGTGAGGCAACCCCTTTAAATAAATAAAAAGAAACCATGATATGTTATTAATAGAAACAAAATGGTTAAAAAGATTAATTAAAAACTCCGGGCTTTTCCCCAAAATTTTTACTTAAAAAAGGTGGCTTTTTTTTTGGGCACGACGGGAAAAGGTGTGAGGGTCCAGGGCAGAGACATGCCCTATTCACATTAGTACCTGAACCTTTTGGCATCGCCATGCATGTTTATGGGTTTTGGCAGCTGCTTACACATTGTGCCACCCGGGACTTTTTCTCCTTTTTGCCCCGGGATGAAGGCAAAAATTTTGGGCCAAAAAATTGACGTTTTATCTGGTTTTTAAAAACTTTCCCCCTTTTTTGCAGTATCTCAATTTTGATTGTTAAAAACCATGTAAGTTCCCTTTTTAACCTTTTAAATTTCTATTTGTATGTAAAAAAAAAAAAATTTATATTTTCATTTTTTAAAACCAAAAAGGGCTTCCCAATTATTTACTAAAGACCTTTAACGGGAATGAAAAAAACCTTTAGTGACGCCCCCAAATTTCAACTTTTATTTTCTTGAGGGTCAGAAAATGAGGGGGAAGCTGAAAAAGGGAGAAAATACTGAAAAAACCAAACTTTACAGGGGTGTAAAACCTCTTTCCCAAAAATTTTCCCAAACCCAAAAAACAAAAAAAAACGTAGCTTTAAAAGTAGGAAAAGGGGTTAAATAAAGACCATACCAATTGCTGTTAAAAAGGGCTTCTTCTTTTCAGATTTAAAAAACAGTTCTAAATCCCCTCTAATCTACCAAGCTTCCCTATTTCCCAAAACCCCACGTCTCTCTGCATTAGCAGACCTGTTTTCCTTTCAGCAGCCGGGAGTTTATCTTTTTTCTGCCCAAACTTCAACCCTTTGACCCCTGAACCTTGTGCCCGCTTTTAAAAAATACTTCCATGGTCACGGTCTCCAAACCGGTTTTAAAAGGGGAAAAAGCAGGGTTGAAAGTTCTGCCCCTTTTACAAAAACCCCTCACACCCCGGAAGGGGGAAGTGGGACCCTGAAGCTGGCTTTAAAGGGGAGCGGGACGCTTTTAAAAACCCCCAAAAAGGGAGAACCCTTTTTAAAAAAATGTACCTGTTTCAATTTACATGAAAATTCAACTTAAGAACAACCAAACAAAATTTTTTATTTTCCCGTTAAACCCAGGGACTTCCTGTAATTAGTGAATCTAAAGATTTTTTTTTTTAAAATTTTACGGGAATTTTGTTTTACCCCTTGAAAAAAAAAAATTTTAAAAAATTGAAAACGATCCTGGAAAACTTCAAAGTGCTTTAAAAAAATTCCCAAGTTACGGGTTGGGGACCCATAATAGACTGAAATGCTGTGAATGGGCTAAAAAAAAATCAACGGGGTTTGGGAATTTCCCAAGCGGGGTTTGGTCCCATCCAGCAGTCATAAATACCTTTCTAAACTTTTTTTTAATTTAAAAAGAGGCCCTCTAAACCCCAACATTTCTCCTATTCTGTTTTTTCCAAACCCCTTTAGTTTTTTTTTTTATTTTTAAACCAAACCTTTGGGTTGAAAATTTTCCTCCCAAAATTTGTTTTATGCAGCAGCAGATATGTCTGAGGAAAGTTTCAGATTTTCTGCCACAGCCAACCGCCACTGTTTCTCCTTACACGCATCTTTTAAAAACCCTGCAAAATTTGTTTTTAACCTCGCTCTCCTCCCACCCAACCCTTTTATAAAAAAAAGAAGGTTTCATAAAGATACGCCCTGAAGTGCATTGTAAAATATTTTTTTTTTTTCGGGTTCAACAACCCTTTACCTTGACCCAAGACACCCTTTAATTATCCCTACCCCTCCCCAAACGGACCACGTAAGAACGAAAACTCTTGGCTTTGTTTGGGATTTTTAATAAATAACCACCGGAAACCAATCCCAATTTATAAAAAATATTTTTCCCCATTTTCCCTTTATCAGGAAGTCCCGGGGTTTAAAACGGAAAAGGGACGTGGGGTTTGTTCTTAAGTTGAAATATGAAATGAAAGGTCGGAACAAGGGTAAAAATTTTTAAAATTTGAAAATTTCCCTTTTTTTTTAGTTTTGGATAGTGTAGGGAACGGGGTTTTTACATTTTGTTTTGCGTCTGTCCCCTTTTTTTAAAAGGTTTTTCCACCAAATTTCTGTATCCATGTGAAACCGTGGCTTCTGGCATTTGGGTTTATCATGGGGGGTGACTGGGGTTTTAAAATTTGTCAGCCCACAACCCCATAATCCCCCTTTTGAAACAAAGGGGACTTATGTAAGTAGGGCCCTCCCGTAAGTGAGTCCCAAAAGAAATTTCAAAATTCCCTTTTAAAATGTTCCTTATTTTTAAAGGGTTACACTCACAAACTTAAAGGAACCTGTCACATAATTTTGGCCCCCCCTTTCTGAGGCCAGCACAAGGTTGGGGGAAAAAAACATGCGTTTCCGCGTGTGGGCCCTTTTTTTGTAAAATGCTGTATTTTTGAGCTAGCCCCCCCCACTGTTATTCTCAGTTTTACCTATTTAAAATAAAAAAAGGGTTTTTTCAGTTGAGGTGGGCGGGGGGTATTCTCAGGGGGGCGGGGTTTGGAAAAAAAGGAAATTTCTTCATAACTCTTTTCCTGGCTGAAAAAATGCAAATTTGAGCACTAAAAAACTCTAAAAATCCAGGGATCTTTCAGAAAAAAGGGACCAAAAAGTTGCTTTGGGGGAAACCCCGCCCCCTTCCCGTCACTACTTTTCTGTCCCCCAGCCCAAAGGGGGGTAATAATCTTTTGGACAGGTTTCTTTAAATGTATTATTCCTGATAAATTTTATGTTTATAGATCAATGCAAAGTAGCAAGTTTTTGTGAAGTGTAAAAAAAAAAAATACTTTTCCAAATTTTTGCAAATTAAAAAAAAACCCGTGTGGGCCCTGCCATATTATTTTAAACCCCCTGTACTCTGAAACCCCAAAATGAAATCGTACATTAAAAACAGCCAAATACAAATACTATACCCAAAAGACGCATTATATCCATGCTGATATCTGGGTCCCCGACTAAAAAAAGCCAAAAGGGCAGGTTCCCCGTGGGTTTTCCAAGGTACTTGGGGCTGCTAAAAGGGCCCGGGCTAACCCCCCAGATATTTGGGACAATGCCCCATAGTTTCCCGGCTAAGGCCAAATAAGTTTCCCTTTGGGAAATTTTATCCCATCTTCGGGAAGGGGGTTATACTTTTAGAAATAAGGTGGCACGGAGAACCATTGACTATGTGCCTTAAAATATTTTCCCCTTTAAAGGGTACAAAGGGTTGGGGGGACTCTGCGCCTTGAGACACCAACTGTACACGAACGACATCAGTGGCCCAACATAGGCCAAGCCACTAACTACCTCAGCATGCACCCAGACTGTGCTGTCCTTTTGTAGGCCGCAGACTGTGGCTTATGAGAGGACAGCACAGACCATAGGAAACCCCAGGAAGAAGTTTATTTAAGGAGGGTTTGGTAGTTAGTATTTTTTCTTTTAGGGTTAAAGAGAGGACACGGAGGAGCACTTTTAGATATAAGGGGACACAGAGGGCCCCTATCAAAAGAAAGGGGGGGTCACAGAAGCAAATGGAAACAGAGTGAGGGGACTAGGTTAGAGAGAAAGGGCATGTCAGGGCACCTGTCCCTTCCAGGATGCTAATGTGCACAGCTGCAACCAAGCTCTTGTAGGCCTCAGTCCTAAAGCAGGCTCAGCCCACAAAAAATAAGTTATTGTGGGTACTTGCCCAAAACCTTTCCCCTTCTTCCCGGAGAATCCCTGAAAAAACCCTGAAAGCCCAAACCCGGATTGGGGTTTATTGGCAAATTTTTACTGAAATTTGGGGATTAAGGGGGTTAGGGGCAATTTTCCAAAAGGGGATTAAAAAATCCTGGGAAACGATAAGGGAAAAAATTGGCAAGTATTTCATTTTGGATATTTTTCAACATTTCTCCCGCCTCTTTCCCCCCAGTTTTTTTAAATGCAAAATGGAAAACCCAGGTTTTTGAGCAAATAGTTGAAAGGTGCTGCTCAACCAGTGTTTCAGGATATGTGCTCTGGATTCCAAGGACAAGCAGCAGACCTCCTGGAACAACTAAAATCCAGGACTGTTCCACTTGTTGGATGTTTGTGAGGAGCTCCACAAAGTAGTCTGGGGGGGCAACTGTTTTATAAAACCCCCCCTTTTTTAAATCCTCCCCAAACCCATTTCCAAATTTAAAAAAAACTTTTAATTAGAAATTCCCATAAAGTTCTAAAAGTGATTTCTACAGAACAATAAGTGTCCGTCTGTTGTGAGACTCGGTAACTTGTATTGGCATGGAAGTAATGCAAGTAATAAGAAGCATGTATAAGTAAATGCAGAACTTGCAAATGGATGATTGACAGCAGTGGACGAAGAGAAAAGGGGATGGGTAAAAAATTTAAAAAAATAAAAGAAAAAAAATGCAGAAGCAAAACTCCCAAAAAAACAAAATGACCCAAAAAACCAAAATTTCCCAAAACTCGGTCCCCTTTTCTTTCCCCTTTAAAACACCCCTAAAAAACCAAAAAACCTCTTTTCCCTGTCTTTTCCCCACCAAAGTCCCCCACTAAAAACAGGGTCAATCTCCCGAAAAAGATGATTAAAAAAAAAAACCGAGTGCATAAGCTTCTAAGACAACTCTAGCTAACAATATAGACAGCAAACAGCAAACAAATTATAAATCTGCTTTATAGAGGCTAGCAATCAACCACTTTTTTCAAACTCAATGGGATGACCACTTTACAGTCAGGAGGTTTTTTGAGGCCCTTATTTTAAACAACAGCCTCATTTGATTTTGTAAGCTGAAAAAAAGGAGAAAATTTTGGGAAATTGTAATGTAAGGATTTTTAAAAATGAAAATCACCAAAAATTGTCAAAAAAAATCTTTTAAATAAAAAACCCTTTTAACAAAACAATGAACCATTTTCTGAAACACATTTCCTTCAAGTTTTTTTTTTTTTTTTAACAAGCAACGGATAAGTAATAGGTGAATAGGAATGCAGTGAAGGAAAACAACAAGGGTTTTGAAAAACCCCAAAAAGGTTCCCCCGCCCCCCCACCCCAAGGGGAGGTCAGAAACCCTGAGTATAAATCCTCTACTTTTTAATGTCTGGATTGCTAAAAAAGTAATTGTCTCTGACAGGTTTTGAACCCCTTTTAAACCCCTTTTTTCCTCCCATTTATCAGACATGATAACTACACTTCCTGGATTAAAATTTTAAAAAGGGTTGCCTCACTACCCAAGGGGTTGCTGTTTTATGTTAAAGATCTTGCAAAAACAAGTCACTTTGGCAAAATATGCCCAATTTTTTAAAAGTGTCCTAAACCCAATTCCCAGATACCCCCATTTTATGGGGTGCAATACTCCTTAGGGTTTGCTATAGCTTCAAACCTGTTCAATCTCTCATGATAGGCTGCCAGGCCCCGGTTGCTATAGCTTTCAGACCCGTCTTCCCGCTGCAGGCCCAGTGAAGCCAAATAAAAAACAACCCCGGGAAATTTAAAATGAAACAAGAAAATTACTGAGGTAAAATGAATCAATTTTAGTGAGGGGGAACCCCCTTTTAAAAATGTTGATCCCAGGGAAAATAAAGTAATAAAAAATTTTTTCCCAAATATACGCCCTGGGGCCACAACAGGACCATAGACTTCTACAAGACAAATTTTTTCTTAATTTTGGGCACCAAAAACAAAGTCCCCAAATTAAATGGCCCCTTTTTAACCCCATAGAAAAACTATGGCCAAAAGCCTTACCAAACGGGGCACAATTTTAAGTGTCCCGTTTCTTTCCACGAACCGAAATTTCCAAAACGCAATGTGAAAAGTTTTCCCCAAATATTTTTCTCATACATTCTTTTCCTCTTTCCACGGGGACCTTAAGCACAACCAAATTTCCCCTGGAATTTTGAAACAAGTTTTATTTTCGTTTAAGACCAAAAATTTAAAATGGGGTTTTTTTAGCAGAAAATGAGTGAAGTTCTACTTAAAAAACCCCCATTGGGGCAATTTATTTTTTTTGTGTTTTGTGTGCCAAGTAAAATGTGTCAAAATGTGATGCATTTTGGCATATCTTGTTCTAGAGACAAAATTTTAAAGGGTTGGGGTTAAAACCTTTGTTCCCCCAAACCTTTTATAGAAAAGGGATTGACTTGGAATTGTATAGCTTGTATGCATCCTAATTGTGCACACGTTTTGGCATAGAATTTTGGTGCAAAGTAAGCCAACTAATGCTGTAAAAAACAAGTTTCAGTTTAAAAAATTTCTGAAAAAGTTTAAACATCATGAAAAAACTTTTGATATATTTGGGGTAGCCCTAAATGCCTGTTAAAGTTTACACTGTGTAACATTAAGACAGGAATAGCAAATTTACCCCTAAGGCTTAAAGCAGGAGCTGAAAAATGCTAAGTGGAGGAGGTGTGTTCCTGACAGCTGTCCTCAAAAGCACTGCAGAAATCCAAAACTGGTATTGATCAGAGGACTGGCTGTACTTGGAGCCACATGAGAGTGGTATGACCCCCAACAAACCAAGGAAAAATAGGGAGGTTCATCAAATTTTTTATAAAACAATTTTTTTTAGTGCATAAAAACGCAGTTCTCCAAACCTAAAGTTTTAACTGTATGAAAATAATTGTTCAACTTTTAAATTTTGGGCTTTGGGTTTGGGAATCAAGCAGCTGCCTTAAAAAACCTGGCTTTTTTAAATTTTAAAAATTGCGGTTTTTAAAATCCTTTTTAAGGGAACTTTTAGATAACCCGTTTTCCACAAAACAAAACTTAAAGGGGGGGGCTTTTATCTGAATTTTTTTTGTAAATTTTTCACCGTTTTTTGGCTCCCCCATTTCCTAGTTTTCCCTGTGGAAGGTTCAAAAGCGAATTTGCTTAACAGCTCGCATTCCTAGTCAACCTGTTAGAGGGGCATTGATAATATTTTTAAAAATTTTAAGGGGAGGGAAAGGGTTCCTAGCTCTAAAAACAGGGGGCCCCCAAACCCCTGGGGCCCCCCAGCCTCCCCCAGGCCCCCCCCAGGGTCGGGGGTTCCCCCGGCCCCGGCCTACACAGATGTCGACCCGCCCGGGGAGGGCTTTAGCCGGGCAACTCGGGACTACTCTGCGGGGGCTGGGTTTGGGAAGCCACCGAATTTTGAGTTTTTCAGTGCACACATACGTTTAGTTTTCTCCGCTAGATTTGAAACAGGGGGGGTTTTATTTCCTCCCTGCTTTCTTTTTTTTTTTTTATTAAACATTAAATTTTTTTTTTAATGTTAAAAGGTTAACAAACACGACCTTTAAAGGAAGCCAAAAAAAGGTGGGCAGATTGGTCAAAGGTAACCCGAAAAAAACAACCAATATGCCATGGGAAACTCCAAAAAAACAATATATAGTTTAAACATAAAACAAAGTTAACAATTAAACGTTAAGGGGGCCCCCCATTAAAACAGTAGCTCAAAAGGGGCTGGGGGAGGAAAAGGGAAAATGCCCCAAAAAGGGGGGGAGGAAAAAATGTTTAAAAGAAATATTTAGCAAGGTCCACACAAGGGGGTATTATGGGTTTTGGTAGTAACCTGATTCCGTTTCCCGGGCCTTCCAAACTGGGCCCTCCTCTTACAAACCCAAAAAGAGAGGGATAGAAAAGAAAAAGTTTCATATTTTTGGGGAAAAGGGGGGTTTACCCCGGGTTTTTAACCCTTCCCCCGGGAAAATAGGGGAGAGGTAATTTCCGTGGGTGAGCGATAGTGAAACGGGTTTCCCCTTTAGTAAATGTTGGATCACTGTTCTGTGAAAAGAGAAAAGTCTTTCCCTAAGGAAATCTAAAAGGGCCATTTCGGGGGGAGTTCAAATTTGAGAAAAAAATAATTTTTTGAATGAGACTTTTAGTCTGAGACCAGACTGCCCGGGACTATGGGCAAGGGCCCACCACCCCAAAGTCGGTTTTGGGAGCCCGCCGACCCCCAATTTCTCCAGGGACATCCTAGAGGTGCCCGGGAACATATGGGCGTCCTAGTAGGGGGGGAGGGACCCCTCTAAAATGGGATTTTCCCGTGATAAAAATTCCCATATGGTTAAAACAATTGGGAAATTTTTTTATACAGGGAAAAGCCTTTCTTTCCCCCCCAAATCTTTTCCAAACCCGGGAAAACTTATACAGCTCCGACTCCCCCCCTTCTCATATAGCCAGTTTAGAATCTGGACTGCACCCGCCCAAAGTGGGGTAAGCTTCTGGAAGACCTTTAGTTTTTTTTCCTCTGAAAGAAGAAAAAGAGAGAATGGGGGTTTTTAAAAGGGGGGGCAGGGACCCCAGGTAAAGATTGAATTTCCCTGTCTAAATTTGGGAAAATACAGGAAGAACTGAGATCTAGGGGGCTCAAAGGCCATCGAGAGGTCTTCAAAAATGATCTAAAGATCCCCCTGCAAAAGAGGGCTCCAATCACCCAGACACCTTTGCGATTCCCCTTTAAAAGAGGGGAAACAGGGGGAATCCGAAACCCTACAAGGCGGGCAGAGGGGGTTGAGTTTAATTAAAGACCCAAATGCCCTTGACTGAGCCCAAAGTTTTATACCAACAAATAAGGTGTTGAAGGTCTGAGAAGGACAGAATGGTTGGGGGCTTTGGGAGGGAAAACCCAAATACCCTCGTATCAGGTGTCCCTAATGGAACCCGGGGAACGAGGCGTGGTTTTCTATGTGGGCCCAATTTTGGGGGGAGATTTTTTACCCATAGGTTTCCCCACTGGCTCCAAAATAGAGGCCAGGGTTTTTTCAAAGACAGGGTTGGGGACCGGGAAGCCCTCCAAATTGTTTTTGAGGTTTGAGATAAATGTTTTTTTAAACCTCGGGCGGGTTTTGAAATTTCCCGATGAAAACCTCAAAAGGAACGACGAAGTTTTGATAAAAAATTTTTTTAAGTGGAACAGAAATAAAAACCCCCCCGGGGGAGAAAACCAACCAAAATAAGTTGTTCTCACCCGGAAGGGGGGAGGCATTTTTGGGGTGTCGCATTTAGAGCCCAAAGGCCCCGGACGGTTCCCCGTTTGGGCCCCGAAGGGTTTTGGGGGATCCGGAAAATTTTGGGCACCTAAGTAAAGTAAAAGAAAGCAATTTAACCCGGGAAAAAACAAATGGGAAAAAGTCACCGGGTACGGGGGGAACCGTTTTGCGGAGGATTGTGGGAATTGGTTAAAAATTCATAAAATTTTTAGAAGGAAAACCTTTTGAGTAAGAGGAAAGTAAGTT
This sequence comes from Phyllomedusa bahiana, assembly GCA_025379985.1. Taxonomy (NCBI): domain Eukaryota; kingdom Metazoa; phylum Chordata; class Amphibia; order Anura; family Hylidae; genus Phyllomedusa; species Phyllomedusa bahiana. The sequence goes on from JAODAL010069858.1 coordinate 13,942, forward strand.
TAAAATAGAGCCGGAACTGGAATTCCCCCGGGCCGACACATAAAAAAATGTCCCTCGGGCGTATAAAAAGGCTTTGTGGGTGTAATGACCTAAAGGGAATGCCTGAAAAAGGCGGGGGGGAAATGGGGAATCATCTCTGCGAGAGGTTCAATGCATAATCAAAAAAATTTGTGGGGATAAGGGGGACAACCTTTCCTTTGTCCCATTAAAAATTTTTCAAAAAAGGGGTTGGGCATAAAAACCCCAAGAGAAAACCCTGGCGGGAGGGAAAGTAAAGGATAAGATAGCTTGCAGTATGGGACCCCGAGAAAACCGCACTTTAAACAGGAACCCCCCCCTTTATATATTTACCAGTTTTAAAGCGGGCAAAACCCCTTTTCTCCCTTAGCGAGAGAAAAGCTGCTGGGGCCCTTGTCCTCCTGATTAACTGCAAAATATCGAGCACTTCTCCAATTTCCCCTCTCGTGTTTGTCGTGAAGTGAAAAAATTTCCCCCTTGATCTTTTTGGATTAAGATGGAAGTATATCGTTTAAAAAATGTTGGCTAGGAATTTTTGGAAAAAAAACTTATATCCCCGTTTAAAAAAGAAAATTGGGCCGGGATTTCGGACAACAACCAGGTTTCCCTGGTTTTGGGGGTGGGGCACGGAACGTGGATGAAGCATTTCCCGTAAAAAAGGGGGGGCTACCTGCAAGGAAGGCATTAAAGACATTGAGGATATGTGGGGAAAGAATGGAAGAAAATAGTTTATAATATTCATTATTGAACCCATCAGGTCCCGGGGATTTGTTAAGTTTTGCCTGTCCAATAGTTTTCTCTAGTTCTTGTGGTGAGATAGGTGCGTTTAGAATTTCTAATTGATCTCTGGTAGCTGTGGGAAGATTTAGGTTATTCAAGAAGGACTGAATTGAATGAGGTGTTATCAGTGGAAGAGAGGGGTCATCTTTGAGGTTATAGAGGGATTTGTAATAGTGTGCAAAGGAATCAACTATATGCTGGGGGTCGAACACCTTATGAGAGCCAGAAGTCAGATAAGCAATTCTGGATCTAGCCTGAATTTGTTTAACTCGTCTTGCTAAGAGTTTCCCAGGACGGTCCCCCTGAGCATAGAAATTCCATTTCAATCTGGAAAGGGAGGCTTCATATTTGTGGAGGCATAGGATTTTCAGTTTTTGTTTTAAAGCAGATAGTTCCTCGAGAACTGGCTGAGTCGGGGATTTTTTGGCTAGATCGTCTTGAACTCGTATTTTTGCTAATACAGTATCTAATTCGCGTTCCCGTCGCCTTTTCTCCCTAGAGGCTATTTTGATGAGTATTCCTCTCATTACAGCCTTGTGTGCGCACCAAAGCGTGGAAGGAGAGGAAACAGTAGAGAGGTTGAGGTCAAAGTATTCTTGTAGAGATGTCTTGATCTCCTTTACATTTGAATCTGACTTAAGAAGAAAATTGTTTAGTCTCCAAAGGGAAAGTGAAGAAGGAGGGAGGCTGTCCTGTAGGGTAAGAAATATGGGAGCATGGTCTGACCATGTTCTATTTCCAATCTCTGTCGAGGATACTTTGGGGAGGGTTAATCTATTTGTAAGAAAAAGGTCAATGCGGGAAAAGGAATTGTTAGGAGCCGAAAAGAAAGTAAAGTCAATATCGGAGGGATGGGAGTATCGCCATGGGTCGTGTAGTTGTTCTTCCGCTAATAATGTTTGCAGGCTATGTGTGTTTCTAGGGGAGTACGATTTATCCAATTGGGGGTCAACCACTGAGTTAAAGTCACCGCAGACAATCAGGTGATCATTTCCAATCGCCTTAGCTCTGGTTAGGACTTTGGAAAGGAACTGGAGCTGACGTTTGTTAGGTGCATAGATGGAGACCAAGGTATAGGGGGTGGAGTTTAAGGTACAACGAAGTATAATGTATCTCCCGTTTTTGTCAGAGACAGACTGCTGAAGTGAAAATGTAATAGAGTCTCTTACAAAGATAGAGACCCCAGCCTTTTTTTGGGAGGAGGATGAGTGAAATGCTACAGGGAATTTCCTATGCTTTAGTCTAAAGACATCTCTCTCTCTCAGATGCGTCTCTTGGACACAAAGTACGTCCGCCTTAAACTTCAGTGCATCCCTCCACAACAGAGAACGTTTGAAAGGGGTATTGAGCCCATTGACATTCAGTGATAAAATCTTAATACCCATGTTTTGTGTGTAGGGGATGCAATGAAGCCGAGGCTGAACCAGAACCC
>JAODAL010069859.1:0-16170 GCA_025379985.1 Phyllomedusa bahiana
GCTCGACAAATTCCCATTCTGTTGGGGCCCCCTTTGTTTTTCCCGGGAGCGCGCTTTTCCCCCTCCTCACCCGAAAAAGGGGGCCGGAAACATTCACTCGCACAGCCACAGAAGCACAGTGACACGCACGCTTCTAAAATCAAAAACACAGAATTTGCTCGGGGGCTAATCTCCTGTTGTAACTAAAGTGAACAGATCTGTGGTTTGGATTAGTTCATAGAAGACTGGATTCCAACGAACAAACCTCCCGTGGGGAGAAAAATCAGTGCTCTGATTCAAGAAGATGTCTAGATGATGCAGGTTGGTATGTAAAAAAAAGCTCTTACAAATAAAACTGCATGGGAGAGAACACACAGTGTCAGTTACCAAACAGAGAGGGGGGAAAAAGCACAGTGACTGGGGTGCAGATGAACTGAAGGAGGGATGATGTCACCCCCTTCATTAAGAAACACCCACGGGGGGGGAAAAACCCCCGGATTTGTAGGGGTAAAACTGAAAATACAATGAAACACACGAACTGTAAAGGGTTTACACCCCCTTTAAAGGGGAGGGATTAAAAAATTTTTTAAAGGGGGTTTGTCTCCCCATCTTTCCTCACCTCAGTCCTGTATTTTTGGTTTTCATTTTTAATTCAGGGGCGGGGTTTACGGCTTCTACTATCTGCTTTGTACCAGCTTGGGTTGGGCAGCCTATCATGAAGAAAAACAACTGACTTACACCGGGGGGCCATGCAGCCCATAAAAGGGGGGATATTTAGAATAGGTAAACACTTTTTAATGGCCTATATTCAAAGTGATTTTTTTTTTGCAAGTCTTTAACAAAAAAATTTAACCCTTTAAGTGAGACCCCCCCTTTTAATTCTGCAGAAAATATCTATGTAAATCCGGGTCCCTATCTCTCTTTTCTCATTGCCCCCTGTCAGTTCATTGCGACAGTATTTTACAGGTTTTAAATTTTTATCTTTTATTGTTATACTTTTAAATACTTTTTTGCTTACAGAAATCTACATAGGGCGACATTATGAACTCGCCACTTGGAGCGTAATTTTTCAGCCTAAACGGGGAAAAGCGCCCCCATGGGTGTCGGCGCCCAGGGCCTCCTAATGCGGGGAAAATTCCAGCGCCTGCCATCTGTGACGCAGTGCAGGGCCCTTTGGCGCGAAGGAAGGCGCCCCAACCCCTTTTTCCGATTCGAGACAGGGGTAAAACAGCAAAATCATTTTAAAAATGTAGTGAAGAGCAAAAAAAAGTTCTTTCAAAATGAATGAATGAATAAAGTGAAAAATCAAAAATTTGGGTCAAAAAAATTTTAAACCCCCCTTACCCCCGGGAAACCCCATTTTTTTTGGCCCTTTCTCTGACGACCCCCATTTTTTAATCTGTCATGTGAAAACTTTATGTGAAAATTTAACTTTTTGGGGACACTTAACCTACCCTTGTGATTCAAGATTGTTTTCTCGTGACACATTGTTTTTAATTTTTGTAAAAAAATTTTGGTCCAAAAATTTTTTTATTTGTAAAAAAATTATAAAAATTATCGTGAAAATGAAAAAAATTTACCAATTTCAAATTTCAAAAATTTCTGAAATGAAAGAAATGGTTTTTCCACCAAAATAGTTTAAAATGGGCATCTCCATATGCCCTTGCTGTAGTTTGGCAAAATTTTTTTTAAATGTTTTTTTTCTTTACGACTTTAGGGGGTTTAAAAAAATTTAGAAATTTAATTTTAAAAATTTTAAAGGGAAAATTTGCAATAACTTTTTTTAAAGGGACCAGCCCATTTCTAACGTAACTTTGATTTTTCCTGTAGGGTTAGATCCCCCTAAATGACCTCTTTAAAAAAAACCAAACCCCCCCTAAAGTTTTCAAAACGCTTTTAGGAAGTTTTTAACCCATTGGGTTTTTTCCCACGGGAAATTTAAAAGCAAAGTGGAAGTAAAATTTTAAAAAATTTCACTTTTTTTGGGAAGTTTTTCAATTTTTTTTTACATTATTGACAAGAATACGGAAAATTTGTGTTTGGGGAAAATTGCAACTTAATTTTGTTTCCCCCAGATTCTGCCGTTTTCATAGATATCCCATATGGGGCCCTATGCATTATTTGGCTCAACCACAACCCCCAGAATAGGAGGAGCACCTCCCGGACTCGGGGGTCATTTTCATTACGATTTTATTTAGGCGCCATTTCAAGTTTGCGGACACCCAAAGGGTTTCCAAAATTTAAAATTTAAAATCCCCCAAAAAAAAACCCCCCTTTTGGAAAAACTACCCCCTTAGGGAATATATCCTAGAGCTTATTTGGTATATCGACCCCACGGGGTTTTCCACAAATTTTTTGGGTTTCCCGGCTCTGAAAAAAAAAAAAAATTTTTATTTTTTACAATAATCTGCAATTTTAAAGCTGAAAATGTTTAATTTTTCCAAGGGAATTTAAAAAAAAAAACCCCCAAAAATTTTGTGTTACGCAATTTTTCCAAGTTCGGCAATACCCTACATTTGGGTTTTAAACTGCTTTTTGGGCAATGGGGGGGGAAACAAGGGGGGGGAAGGGGCTATTAGGTTTTTGGGGCGCACAGAATTGGGGGGGGCCTTGTGGGCATCTGCAAAGCCCCCAAAGTACTAAAAAAAGGAAAAACCCCTTCAAAAAAGGTTGACCCTTTTTTGGATTAAACCCACCCCCGGGGATTTTCATCTAAGGGGGGTATTGTGCTTTTTGGGGCGCACAGGTGTTCCGTATTTTTTTTTTTAGCATTGGGCCATGGAAATGGGGGGGGGAAACGTAGTTCCCCCATTTTTTTTGGGCTTCTTTTTTACAGTATTCCCCCAATTTTCCGGGAAAAAATGAGGGAAAAACCTTTATTGGGGTCGGTACAATTACAATGATAAAAATTTTATATATTTTTTTATGTTTTTATTATTTTTTAAACAATAGAAGCGAGTTTTAAAAAAAAGTTGCTTTTTTTATGTTGCCCCTATTCTGACAGCCATGCTTTTTTAATTTTTTGCTTTATGGACTGCTTGGGGGCTTTTTTTTTACGAGATGATTTTGATGTTTTTATTGGTCCCCTTTACAGGGGGATGTGTTTGCTTTATCACTTTTTTTTTAAGGTTTTTTTTGAGGCATTTTTTACAAAATACGCAAAACCCGGTAGGTTTTTTATTTTTATTTTTAAGCGGTCACTGTGGGGTATAAAACATGCTAGTTTTATCAGGGAGGATGATAAAGATTAACGATACCACATTTGTATATTTTTTTAAAGTTTTCTTTCTTTTAACAAATTTAAAAAAACCCTTTTTGAAAAGGAAAAAACGTTTTTTGCATCAAACGCGGGCCCGGGGAGCCATAACTTTTTTATTTTTGTTTATGGAGCTGTAAAGGGACTTTTTTTTTTTGGGGATGAGTTTACGTTTTTTTTTGGTAAAAATTTTTGGAGGGTTTAAAACTTTTTGGGTCGGGTTTTAAAACCTTTTTTTTTGGGGGCAGGGTGAAGAAAATTTCTGGGAAACCCAGCAGTTTTTTTTTTTTTAATAGGGTTTACCGGGGCGTACCGTGGGCAAGTTGTTTTTTTCTAAAGTGGGTTGGGGATTAGGGGAAACCCCAAATTTTTGTAGTTTTTTTTTTTTTTGAAAGCACAAAATTTTTTTGAAAAAAAAATGTTTTTATTGTGTAAAACAATTTTTATGCATCTCTATCTTCTAATGCCCCGAAATTTTTAATTTTTCCGAATACGAGCTGGGGAAAAAAACTTTTTTTTTTTCGGGTGAAACTGACGTTTTTTTTGGCATACTTTAAAAAATTTTTATGAGTTTTTGATGATTTTTACTCCCTTTTTTATGCAGCGGATGAAAAAAAATCGCAATTCTGTGATTTTTTTTTTTTTTATTTATTTTTTTTTTCGGGGGTTCCCCCGTACGGGTTTTAATTTTTAAAATTTACAGATTTAAAGGGTGGGTCCTTATGCATGCGGGGATACCAAAAAATGGGTACTTTATTTATTTTTTTTTTTTGGGGGGGAATTGGGGTTTAAAGGGGAAAAGGGGGATTGTACGTGTTTTTTTTTTTATTTTTTGTGTTTGTGTTTTTACTTTTTTTTTCACTTTTTTTTTACTTTTTTACACTTTTTATACTTTTCCCCCGGGGGGAAATTTTCAAAAGAACGATCATCAGATCGTTTCATGAAAAAGGAGATCAGCATACAGCTTGTAGCGTATGCTGGTCTCCCTGACAAAATGGTTTTGGGCACGCTGCCCACAATGCCCTTGGGGGGCATTGTGGGCGTCCCCAAAAAACCGGATGCTGTCCAATTTAGCGTCCCGGGCTGTCCCGGTTTGGAGGGCCAGTCCGGGGCTGAAGCCCTTACTGCGCCCGGGTCACGGGGCAGGGGCTTTACTCCCCGCCCCCGCAGCTTTCGATGTCGCACCCCGATGTCGGGCATCGAGGGGGTTTAAACCCCCCGGGGGGCCCGGGCTCACTCCCCGGCCCCTGGGGGATGCGGCATGAAAACCGCCGGGGGTTTCCCTGCCGCGATCTTTTCGCGTTCCGCCTGGACCCCGCAAGATCCGCTTGAAGTAAATAAAAACGGGGAATTTGCGGGAAAACCCCCAAACCCCAAAATTGCCCTATGATAAGAAAAATGTCGGTAAGGGGGGTTTTTTGGGATTGAAAAAGGGGATCATTAAAAAAAAAGGGGAAAAAATATAAGGGTAGCTTTAAAAAAAAAATCTCAAACTCCTTTAGGGGATGCACAGTTCAAAATACGTAAAAAAAGCAAAAAAGAGCTGTTTGGGTTTAGCTAGCGGGGGGTTTGGGTATCCCGGGCCAAAACAGAGCGCGAGCTACTTTGTCTCATTGTAGTCTATGGAGAGATCGAGGCACTGAAATCTCAGCTCTGTGCGGCATGGAGTATGATTAAAAAAATCATTTTTATTAGGTGTAAAACATTCTCTGAAAAAGAGCTCTAACCTTCTATAAACATAAATCAATCAAAGCCCTAACAACACGTTTGTCGCCGTCACCGGCGCTTCATCAGTAATTGGTATATAGAGAATTGCCGGAAAATACAGTAATTCAAATATTTTACGCGTTTCTTATTGGTCGGCAAAAACCAACCAATCAGAATATGAGCGATAGTGACCCATTATAAGCTATGGAGAATTATTGACCAATCAGAATAGGAGCGACAGTAAACCATTATAAGCTATGGAGGAGTATTGACCAATCAAATGCAAAGGCAGGACAGTTCAAAATACAGTAAAAAAGGCAGAAAAGAGCTGATTGGTTGAGCCCAGGCGGCAGATTTGAATCCACCAATCAGATGTAGCGCGTCTATTTTGAGTGGAGCAAGAAGGGCGCGATAGAAGGGCGCCCTAAAAATTATTACTGTCTATGGGAAATATTCTAGTACTGTGATTGGTTGGGGGAAGAGGGGCTCATCCTGCTTAGCCAATCAGCGGCTGGGGCTATTATCTCATAGATTTTTCTATGGGGAAAAGAAATGCAGAGCGAGCTCTGTTTGTGATTGGCTAAATTAAAAGAGGCGCGATTATTTGGGCCAATGGGAGAGCGAGCGACGCTCTTATGGGTTTTCTAATTCAATCTATAATAAAACTGTACATGGCAGAATCAAATTTATAATACTCCCGAAGTTGTACCGATCTGTATATAAAATGAACAATAATATGGGGATAACGAAAAAAATAAATAAATATGAATTCAATGAATTCATTTTTATTTCTTTATTTTCGTTAGCCAATGATCAATAATATGGTTGTAACGAAAATAAAGAAATAAAAATGAATTCATTGAATTTATATTTATTTATTTTTTTCGTTACCCCCATATTATTGTTCATTTTATATACAGATCGGTACAACTTCGGGAGTCTTAGCATTTGATTTCTGCCATGTACAGTTTTATTATAGATGGCATTAGAAAACCCATAAGAGCGTCGCTCGCTCTCCCAAAGAATCGCGCCTCTTTTAATTTAGCCAATCACAAACAGAGCTCGCTCTGCATTTCTATTCCCCACAGAACTCTATGAGAAGGTAGCTCAGCCGCTGATTGGCTAAGCAGGACGAGCCCCTCTTCACCCCAACCAATCACAGTACTAGAATATTTCCCATAGACAGTAATAGCTTTTAGGGCGCCCTTCTATCGCGCCCTTTTTGCTTCACTCAAAATAGACGCACTACATATGATTGGTGGATTCAAATCTGCCACCTGGGCTCAACCAATCAGCTCTTTTCTGCCTTTTTTACTGTATTTTGAACTGTCCCGCCTTTGCATTTGATTGGTCAATACTCCTCCATAGCTTATAAAGGTTCACTGTCGCTCCTATTCTGATTGGTCAATACTTCTCCATAGGTTATAATGGTTCACTGTCGCTCCTATTCTGATTGGTTGGTTTTTGCCGACCAATGAGAAACGCGTAAAATATTTGAATTACTGTATTTCCCGGCAAATTTTCTATCTCGCAATTCCTGATGTAGCGCCGGTGACGGCGACAAACGCGTTGTTAGGGATTTGATTGATTAATGTTTATAGAAGGTTAGAGCTCTTTTTCAGAGAATGTTTTACACCTAATAAAAAAGATTTTTTAATCATACTCCATGCCGCATGGAGCTGAGAGCCGAGATTTCATTGCCCTGATCTCTCCATAGACTACAATGGGACACGTAGCTCGCGCTCTGATTGGCCGGGATAGCCAAGCCCCCCGCTAGCTCAACCAATCAGCTCTTCTCTGCATTTTTACAGTATTTTGAACTGTCCCGCCTTTGAATTTGATTGGTCAATACTTCTCCATAGGTTAGAATGGGTCCCTGTCGCTCCTATTCTGATTGGCTGGTTTCTGCAGACCAATGAGAAGCGCTTACAGAATTTGAATTATTGTATTTCCCGGCAATTTCCAAGATCCTAATTCCTGATGTTGCACCGTTCTAGATTTTTGGAAAGTGATTTTTTTTATGGTTTTTTTTTTGGGAAGGTTTGAGCTCTTTTTCTGATAATTTTTTACACCTAATAAAAATGATTTTTTGATTCATACTCCATGCCGCACGGAGCTGAGAGCTGAGATTTATTTCTTGAGCGATCATATATATTTTCCCTTTAATTTTTAATGATCCCCTTTTGCAACACATTTAATAGTTTTTAGACAATTTTGATTTTTCACTTTATTCATTCATTCATTTGAAAGACAACTCTTTTTGCTCTTCACTAACATGTTTAATGATTTCTCGCTGTTTTCCAGCCTGTCTCGAATTGGAATACATGTTAGGCGCATTCCTAATGCGCCTAAGTTCCGCACTGCGCCTCACACACCACTGGCGAGGAGCGGTGGACTTTACACCGCATGTATGAGCGCACCTCGGGCGCCGACATCCATGAGGTGCAGCTTCCACGTTCGAGAGCTCGAAAACTTGCGCTCCAACGTGGCGAGCTTCATACATGTCGCCCTATGTATGTAATCTGTAAGCAAAATAAGTATAACAACAATTTATAAACCATGTATAAGCTACATGTCAGCAATGACTTGACATGTAGTGCAATGAGAAATAGAGAGATAGGCACTCAGCGATTTACATAGATATTTGCTGCAGAATTAAAGGGGTTATCTCACTATAAGGATTAATTTTTATGTTAAAGATCTTGCAAAAACAAGTCACTTTGCAATATATGTCCATTAACAGTGTTCTACCTATTCTAAAATATCCCCTCTTCTATGGGCTGCATGAGCTCCCCAGGTCGCTATAGCTACAGATCTGTTTACTCTCTCAGGATTGGTTGCTATAGCTACAGACCTGGCTACTACTGCAGACTAGTAGAAGCCAGTAAACACGCCCCTGAATTAAAAATGAAACCAAGAATACAGGACTGAGGTGAGATGAATCGATGGAGTGAGACAACCCCTTTAACATTGATCTTAAATCCCTCACTTAAAGGGGATGTATCGCTTCATCAGTTCGTGTGTTTCATTGTATTTTCAGTTTCACAGCTCTACAAATCCAGGGGTGTTTCTTCCCCTCCCAGATTTGTGTTTCTTAACTGAAGGGGGATGACATCATCCCTCCTTCACTGTTCATGCTCGCACCCGAGTCACTGTGCTCTCCCCCCCTCTCTGTCTGAGTATACATGACACTGTGTCGTTCCTCTCCCTATGCAGTCTTAATTTGTAAGAGCTGTTTGTTTACATACCACAGGCCTGCATTCAGTCTAGACAGTCTTCTATGAACTCAGAGCACTGATCTCTTCTCCTTCTATGAACTCATCCAGAGCAGGACAGATCTGTTTCACTTCTATGTTTACACACAGGAGCATTAGCCACCAAGCACAAATCTGCTGTTTTCTGATTGTAGAAGCAGCTGTAGTGTCACTGTGCTTCTGCTGGCTTTGCAGAGTGAAATGTTGCCGGCCCCTTATTCTGAATGACAGAGGCAGGAATATGCGCTCCCGTGAATACGACCGGGGGCCAGACAGAATGTGAATTAGTAGAGCCGTCAGCCAATTAAATGAAAGTAGGTGGAATCCGACCGACACTGGGGAAAAGTGTTTACAGAAACAGAAGATAAGGGATCCTGTGAAAACAAGACAGCTTTGCTAATGACATCCAATTGCAAAGTTGCTTGTTTTCACTGTCCCCTTTTTTGGGAAACCCTTTAATGAAAAGATGCAAAACCCCCTTTAAAAAAAAAAAACGTTTAAGGGTTTGGGGTTCCCCACATTAAAGTTTAAAAATGCAACACAAAACAAAAACAATTGGGAAAAAGCCCTGCTTCTTTTCATTTACAAATTTTAATTGATTGCTATTTTGATGCAGCTGAAAAACGTAACAAAAAAAGCCCCAAAAAAAAATGAAGCGTTGGGGGAAACCCTTTTCAGGTACCAAAAAACATTTGCCCAAAATCCCCCACTTGCTCTTTTTAAAGTTTCTTTTTTGCTGTAAAAGGGGATGTATTATGATTTTAAATTTAAAGGGGTCAAGTTTAAAAATTTTGTGACAATAACTAAGGTACTCTAAATGAAACTGACGATGATCTTTGCAATTATATTTTTAATGTTCATTTGGTTACTAGATGCAAAATTTAGCAGCTTTGTTAATAGTTTTCATTAAATATTTTCTTCCATTTTGCTTCTGGAGAGACGTCCTTCACACTCTTTTATCTATTGGGCACACAAAGCTGTTGCCCAGAGATCCAAAAAGCATAGGGGGGCACCGGGAAATTGGAAAACCCAAACCCCCCTGGGGGACCCTTTAAAAAGTAGTTTTCCCCTGCTGGGGGACCCCGGCAACCCAAATCGACCTTTTAAAGCCTTGTAACCCATGTTCCCGCAGACACAGAAAAAAAGAAGTAGCTTTTGCGGGCAAAAGGGGGACAGACTGAAAATTTTTGAATTATTTCAAAAAGGGGATTTTGGGGCTTTTTGTAATTTGGAATCTGGGTTCTTCACACACTTTTTTGAAACAAAACTGTTTAGCCATCTATCCCAGGGGAAGGTGGTTTCAGTTCAGATGGGAACCTATATTAAACATCCCTTTGGGGCCCTTTTCAGGGGTTTTATATTTTCAGGGGCCCTAAGGTCCCGCTTTTAAAGATTAAAAAAAAACCAAAATTTAAAAAACTTGGGCAGGATTGTGTTTTGCTTGAGGGGTTTTTGAGGAAAGGGGTTTTTGGTGTCATGCCTTGGACCCAAACCCCGTGCTTTGTTGCTGGGGTCTAAATTCTGTTAAAAAGCCCCTTTTCCCTTTGCTTGTTGTGGTTTCTACAGAATTTAAAACTTTGTAAAGTCTTTTTTTGTTTTTCATGGGCTCCCGCTTTACCCTTTCCCTTTTTTGTAGAGGTAGCAGAAGGAAAGGGGCGAAAACTATACATGGTATGGAAACCATGAGGGGGGGGACAGACAGGAGGGAAAATCAGTCAGGTATAAAATTGTGGGGAAAAAAAACACAAAACCCTTTTAAAGGGGGAATCATTAGGTGTGTAAAAATGTAACAAAGCAAAAATCCCGTGCAAAATTTTAAACCCTATTTGGGCTTCCATCTGGCATGGGAAAGGGCACCCCAACATGAGGAAAATCTGAGAAAGTTTTTGGCCCCCACCGTATGATCAAACAGGCTACACATCAGATCCCCGGGGGCGGGGAAAAATTTCCCCCGGCCCCAGGGGAAAAACAGCTTGCTGGGGAAAAGTATAAATCCGCCAGCACTCGATCCAAATTTAAAAAAAATTTTTAAAAACTTTATCGTTCCCCTTTATTAAAAAAAAGGAAAAAATTTTAAAAAGCAAAGGGACAACATTTTTTTAAACCGTTTAGCGGTTTTTGGGCTATGTATTTTTCGGGGCCCCTTTAAACATTGCAGATAGTCTTCCCGGGAAAAAGCTTCTTAAATTGTTTTTAAAACATCCCGGGAAAAATTTTGGGTTAAACCCCCAAATTTAAACCAAAAAAAATAACCCAAAGAAAAGCTACACAAATGTAAGCAGTATAATATAAATATCTAGCTTGATGTTTTTAATAGATATATTAAAAAATCGTTTTTTTAATTAAAGGCTTAGTGATGACGATTACGTTGACTTTGTCTGGGGGATAGTCGATTTTGGCCCAAAAATCAAAAAAGATATCGGTTTGTCGATTTAAAAGATTATCGCCGGGGGGACCCTTAAAATTTTGGGAGAGGAACCCAAACCTTTTTATTCTTTACCCAAAAATGGTGGAGAAACTGGAATTAAATCCCCAAAAAAGTCAAAGGATACGTTTCTAATCCCTTTGGCCAAACACACTTAGGTTTAAAACCCAGAACAAAAAAAGTCACCCGACCATTCATATCCCCGTCTTGAAACCCAAAACTGACCCTTAAACCCGCATGACCCCCAAAATTTTTTTAAATGCCGATGGCGTAAAGATTTTAACCATCATGGGTTTTCCCTTTAAAATGGGAAATTGAAAAAATTTCCCGTCCCGGAAGCAGCTGAGGGCCCCAAAAAAAGCATACCCCCCGATTAAAAAATGCCGGAAAAAAAAAGGGCTTTTAAGCACCATTTTTGTTTCATGGACAAATTTACTATACCTGTCCTGGGCCCCCAGTTTTGAAACCCCCCAACCCGCATTTAACCCCCGATTTAAAAAATGCCAGAAATTTGGAGTTTTTGAAAAACCATTTTAGGTTTAATTGGGGCATTGGGCATATCTGTTTTGGGCCACCCGATGAGCCTTTTAAAATGTTTTATTTCCCCAGATCCCCAAAGTGGCCCCTATGTATTTTTTACCCGTGATGTCATTTGTTTTTTTTTGGTAAAATGAATTAGTTTTCAGAATTTATTTAGGGAATTTTTTTTATAGTTTAAATTATTATCATTTTGCTTTTTTTTTCAAGGGTGATAACATTTCAACATACACCCCCCCCGAGTTTTTAAAAGGGATTTTTTACCCGTGTTGATGGGTTAAATTTGTCCGCAAACCCTTAAGAAAACAAATTTTCCAATTATCCCCAAAAAACTTCTTAGTTGGGGAAGAAATTTGCCCTTTCCCGGCTTTGGGGAGTGATTCAGCCCCAAACAATTTTAAGGTTTATTTTTCTCAAATCCCTTCCCTTTAGTGATTTGGGGGCAGGGCTCCCTGATCAAAGATGTTACCCCCTAGTGACTCCAGCCCCAAAAAAAATTTTAAGGGCCCAATTGTTTTTCCCCCCCTTTTTGTTTCCCGGGCCCCGGAGCCCTTTTTAAAATACTTAACCTCACAGGAAAAAAACCTTTTTTAAAAAACAGATTTTTTTTTTAGAAATTTGGCCCTTTCCTGAAATTCCCTAACGGTTTTTGGGCAGGTTGCTTCAGCCATCGTTAACCAGAGGTCCAGCTGCCGGGCCGCTTTCCCGTTTGGGGGCGGTGAAGGGAGCCCAGGCTAGCGGTTTTTCATCTATTAAAAGAAAGGTTTTAGCTGCCGGGCCGGGGGTTTTCCGTTTGGGGTTCGTGGAGCCCCGGCTGGGGTCGTCATCTATTAACACGGTTTAAAAAAGCCCTTCGCGCGAAAACAAAAACGTCGTTCTGGGAAACGAGTAGGAAAGGGAGAAGTGGAGGGAAGACCTTCCCGCCTTCCAGTACCAGTCAAGACCTGGGTAGGGTTTTCCCCCCCCGTATGGTGCGGGGCCAATTGGCTTCACTTGGAAAAAAACTTGGTGGGTTTCCCCTCATGTTCCACCCCGGTGCCCCTTTTTTTTGGCATTCTTTTTCTATTTTTACTCAAAGTGCGGGGAAAATTTTCTCTGTTCTTTTTTCTTGTCCCTTCTCCAAAACTCCTTTTCCCCTTTAATAACCCTAAAACGGGGGCAAGTCTTCCCATACCTCTCTTGTAGAATTTTAGGGAATTTTTTTTTTAGTATTTTGTTATGCAGGTTTTTTTGTAGTTTAAAATTTTAAGGGAAAAAACATTTTTTAAAATAGGTTGGGGTCCCACCTGTCTTTGTTTCTCTTTTTTTTTAATTGGGATTTTTTAAAGGGTTTTCTCTCAATACAGGGGTTGATGGTTTGTTAAAATCTTGAAAAAAAAAAGGGGGTTTTGCCCAAAATTGTGTCCAATTTTAGGGGGCTACCTATTCTAGTTTTAGCAAACACCAAACCCTTTAGCCATTTGACAATTGTGAAGAACCCAAAAGTGTTAGAAAACCAATTTTTTTACAAAGGGACCCGTAGTTGCTTCTTTTTACCAAACCCAAAAAAACCCCCAAAAATTCAAAAAAAAATGACCCCTGAGGGCCAATTTTGAAATTGTGAAGAAACAAATGTCTGTTTGAAACAAATTTTTTTTTTTAAAGGCTGTAGTATTGCTGCTTTTCACAGCAAAAAGCCCCCCAAAAAAATTCCCAAAAAAAAAGACCTTGGGGCCCCTTTTGACAATTGTGAAGAACAAATGTTTGTTAGAAACAAATTTTTTTTTTGAATTGGACCTGTAAATATAGGAAATTTTAAAGCAGAAAGCCCCAAAAAAATATAAAAAAGATTCTCAGCCACTGTTTAAAATTTGTGAGGGAGAAAAAGCCCCTTAAAAAAACCAAATTTTTTGTTCCCAAAGGACCTTTATTTTGCTGATCCCCACAGCAAAAAATGACCCCAAAAAATTTTTAAAAAATGGGCTTTCAGCCAATGTTTAAAAAAATTGGGGGAGGGAGAAAAAGACTTTTAAAGCCATTTCTGTCCAAAAAGGCCAAAAATTATTGTGTATCTACAGCAAAATTTACCCCCAAAAAAATTTTTTAAAGAGATTTTTCCCGGGCACTATTAAAAAATTTTGATGGGGAAAAAAAATGCCTTTTTTAAACAATTTCTGTTCCAAAGGACCCTAATTTTAGGGTGTTTCTCACAGCAACATGACCTCAAAAAATTTAAAATGCGGAAAAAATTCCCCAAAATAAAAATAAATAAATTTTGGGAAAACGGTTTGTCATGAAACCTTGGGTGTCTTTTTACATTTTCCCCACGCAAAAAGCAAAATGAAATGGTTGGGGAATGGAATAAAAATTTCAGTAAGAAATTTATATTTTAAAAAACATTTTTCAAGAGGACCATTTTGTTTTAAGAGGAATGGAAGTAGACGGGCAAATAAACTGTGACCTCGGCCAAATTTGGGGCCCCAAATTTATCGAATCCATGCCTGTTTCTTGATGAAAGTCAAACGAACCCCATATTGTGGGGAAAACCCGGGTGCGTTTGTCTGTAATTGGTCTTTTTGCTGTGTTTAAAGGGACGTCAGATATGACGCTGGTGGGTGGGGGGGGACAACCCCTATGGGTGGCGAGTAGCTGGGGGATTCGTCCCTTTTGGAAAAACCCAGAAGTCTATTGGGTCCCGGGAAAAAATACAAAAAAAAAACGGGTGTTGGAACAATAGTGTGGCCCATGATCTTTAAATGGTCCTGGGTTTTTTGTATGTGGACCCCGATTGAATGCGGGGGTGGGGGTGGTAAATTTAAAATTTGCCAGAGGTCCCCATTAGGCTTCTGCCCTTGCCTCTGTCTGCCGCTAGGTATTTGGGCTCTACTGCTGTCAGTGTGACGTTTTTCCCGTGAATTTAAAGAATGAAAGCAACACAACAAGTCCCATTGAAAATCAGAAAGGGTCCCATTTCCTGCTTATCTCTATTTGGGGGGGTGGAAGGAAAGTGCTAAGTTTTTTTTGTACCGGGGGTTGGGGTGGCTGTGGTATCCTTTTTAGAAACCCTTCTGTCCCCCAGGACCTTCAAAAAAAAAAGAAATGTATTCTATTCAAAAGATTAGAAAAATTTATTTGAGACATGTTTTTTAAAAAGGGTATAGGCTATAAACAGAGAAGGGTGGGATATTAATCCAATAAAGTAAGTTTGCAAAATAATTTAAATCCAAATCATGTTTTAATTTTAAAAACCATTTTTTTTTTAATAAATCATGAACCCCCTTACCAAAAAAATAAAAATGAATATTGAATTGTTTTAGTTACCAAAATTAATAACCTTAAACAAGCAGGCTAGCCCTTTTTAAAAATCCCCGGGCCCTTCTAGAGTATCTAACCAAATATGTGAGCGGAACAAACATGCCCTTGTATCTAGTCAGAAATTCTATTAAAAAAAGTTTTAAAAGTTTGAAGAAAAAGATGGAAGCCATAAATTAAAAAAGATTATAACACAAACTTTTTTAAATTTCTTTTAATTCCTTCTTGATTTTTTTTAAATCTTTTTAATTCCAATAATATCCCCTATGTTCTCAAAAAGGGGTTTTTTTTTTGTTGTTTTTCCCACAGCTTACAATGTTAATATTCATGACATTTTGCCTTTGGACCGTTTGGGCCCCCTTTGAACTTTTCTCATGGTTCGATACCCTTTTATCAAGACCCGATGGAGGAAATAATAAAAAATTTTGGGGGTTAAATTTTGGGGTATTCCCCGAAACCAAACCCAAATCCACGAACCAATTGGGGGTTAACTAGGAGAACCCTTTATGTGGGGCCCCCATTAGTTACCCCGAAACATGAAAAACATCTATATGTAGAACCTAAATCTTAATGGCATCAAAAAATTTCACTTTTGTTTCAATGAATAACAATCTGTTTGTGTGGTTGTTATTTTTTTGAGTTTGTGATTTGGATTAAACTTATCAAAAGGGTTTGGGGGATCAAAGTTTTTTTTTTTTATTGCTTCTTGGCAAGAAAAACCCCAGGTAAGGAAAAAACCCATTGTCTTGAAAAACAATTGGTCCCCCCTAAATTTTTAATGCATTGAAAAAATAAAAAGTTTTGTTTGGGGGAAAAACATTAAGTAAGAAAAAAATCCTTTTTTTGCAAAAATCTTTTCTAAATTTCCAAAAACCCTTTAACTGTTTTTCATTTTGATGGTGTCAGGGGGGGGCCCCCCACCCCCCGTCCCGGGGGGCGGGCACACCCGTGGTCGCGCACCCAGCGCACCCCCGGCCCCCTTTTTGGGGGGGTGGGCGGTCACCCAGCCGCCCGGGTCCCCTTTTAACCCCACCCCGCTCCGTTTTGGTCTCAGCCTCCGGGGGCGCATCCCGACATCTAAACGGCGCGCCGGCACGGAGATTTAAGGGCCATGCACCCCTAATTTTCTATTTCCGGTCACTGTGGCATGCAACCCTTTCCCCAGATCCCACCCCCTGGCCTCAGGTCCAAAAAACGGGCGCACCAAGGGAAATGGAGAGGGATCCCAGGGAGAGAACCGTCCCCGCCTGACCATGCCCTGAAGCGGCCTGGGGCCGGTGCCAGTTTCAGGGTACTGCTTTCCTGGACCTGGGTCTGCCCGAAATTTTTGGACTTGCCGGGTTCCCCCAAACCCCCTGGATCCCCCTGGGAAAAACCCCCCCTAACCCTGGCAGTTGAAGATTTCAAGGATCCCAAAATTTGGGTTCCAATGACCCCCGGTCCTACAAATGCGATAAGGAGGACTTGCGTTCTACTTTTACCCCGTTCCCCTCTAATCCTGGGTTCCCCCCCTGCAAAGCCCCTCCCCTGTCGATTGGGAGAAAGGGCGAAATCCCGAGTTGGGGTTCGAGTTCAGTCTCCTGTTTGGTGGACCTGCCCCGGGGCTTCCCCCTTCTTTGGGGGGTTTAAGCCTGACGGGCCTTCTGCACATACCAAATTCACAGATGTCTTTTCCGAGAAGCAAGCTGAGACGTTGCGCCCATGCCCCACCAGTCTATTGT
>JAODAL010069860.1:0-16170 GCA_025379985.1 Phyllomedusa bahiana
TATATATTGAATTCACTGTTATACTGTACATTTCTTTGGGATTTATAAATAGATTTCATATCAACTAAGCACAAAAAATAATCATAAAACACAATAGTGTAATTTCTAGAAAAAGGTTAAAGACTTCTGATTTAGGGGAATTTTTTAAACAAACCTATACTGATATATCCATGTATTTAGTTTTTTGCCAAAAAATAAAAGCAATATGGTAGATTGATTTAAAAATAGGTAGATAGATAGAAATAAAGATTTAAAAAAATTTAGCAAAAAAGATAGGTTGATAAAAAATTAAAAAGTGGAAAATGGAAAAAAGTATAAAAATCCTTTTTTTGAATTTTTCTCTTTTTGAAAAGTTACAGACACAAACATAAATATTTTTATTGATATTTTATGTGACAGAGCCACACAAAGTTGCAAGTATTCGTGAAGTGTAAAAAAAATGATACCTGGTTTTCAAAACTTTTGCATATTAAAAAAAATGAAATTATGGCATGCATATGTATTCAGCCTCCTGTACCCTGATACCCATAAATAAAATCCAGTGTGACCATTGCCTCTAGAAGTCAACTAATTAGGATATAGAGTACATTGGTATGTCATTACAGCTGTTTTTTGAAGACCTCAGAGGTTGGTTAGAAAACATTAGTGAACAAGCAACATCATGAAAACCAAGAAACACACCAGACAGCTCAGGGATAAATTGTGGCAAAGGTATTACGGTTTAGGTTTTAAAAAATATCCAAAGCTCTAAACTCTTGTAAAAAAATTTTTCATCCATCACCCAATAAGGGAGTATGGCACCGTTACCAGACTTGCCCTCCACTAAAACTAACAGCCCAACAAGGAGGCACTAATTTAAAAACAGTCAGAGAACCAAACTCAGGTGGGGGACAATATTAGTTGGTCTCCACAAATCTGACCTTTATGGAAAAGTGTCAAGAAGAAAGCTTTTCTTAAAAGCAAGCTATAAAAATTTCCATTTGCAGTTTGCAAAACACTATGTGGGGGATAGAGCAAGCATGTGGAAGAAACTGCTCTAGTCAGATGAAAGATTGAACTTTTTGTCCTAAATGCCATACTATGTGTGGAGAAAAGCCAACACGGCCATCACCCTGAACACACCATCCCGACCATGAAGCATAGTGGGGGTACCATCATGCTGCGTTGATGCTTTGCTTCAGCAGGGACTGGGGAGCTGGTCAAAATTCACAGAAAGATGGATGGAGGATAAACTGCACAGGACTTGAGACTAGAGCGTAGGTTCACCTTCCAGCAGGAAGTAAACATACAGCCAAAGCTACAATGAAATGGTTTAAATCAAATCATATTTATGGGTTAAAATGGCCCAGGCACAGTTCAGACCTAAATCCCATTGAAAATCTGTTGTAGGACTTGAGAATTGCTGTTCATAAACATTGGCCGACCAATCGGACTGAGCTAGAATTATTTTTTTAAAAATGGGGGGCAAAAATTCCAGCCACTAGATGTGCAAAGCTGGTAGAGACATCCCCCAACAGACTGCAGCTGTCAATGCAGCAAAAAGTGGTCCTATAACGTATTGACTCAGGGGGGCTGAAAACATATGCATGCCACACTCTTCAGTATTTTAACTTGCAACAATTTGGTAAAGCTCACATCGCTTTCTTTACATTTCACAAATATTTGCTACTTTGTGTTGCTCTGTCATATAAAATATCAATAAAATACATTTCAGTTTGTGGCTGTAATTTAAAAATGAGGAATAATTCATGGGGTATGAATATTTTTACAATCCATTGAAGGTATAGAGATAGATAGATAGATAGATATGTTTACAACATATTAAGTGAAGGGTTTATGGTAAAAAGTCAGGATAAGCATCAAGGAAAATAAAGCAAAAGGCTCCAGGGAATCAATGAGGGATTCCAAACAAAATCCCATACTTCAAAGACAGTGACATTCCTATTAAATGTATCCTTCACATTTGACTTTCCTTCTTTCTCAAAAGGAAATGAAAAACCTTTTATTCAACCTAATACATATGTAGGAGTTAACGATGGTACAACTTTAATACAATTAATTAAGGGAAAAGATAAATTTCCCACACACTATTGTCACCAAAGCAGTAATATAATATGATATGTATTGTTCTATAATTAGACTTTTGCTAAAAGCAGTTCTTAAGAAATCAAATAATTATTTGTGAATTCTTTAACCAATATTCCTTTGCATAATATTTTCACATTTTCAGGCAACAGCTGACTTTCCTCAACATTATTGCACTTGGAGACCACATGAATGTTTTAAGTCATCCAGTGGTCCGCATCTGGGTAATATCAGAATATTCTGTCTTTGTGAAATATACGCCAAACAAATGAAAGTACATTATCTAAATCAATGGCATGTTTTTCCAGATCAAGTACACAAAAAATTATGAAATTATTTACTGAATTTTTGGACTCATCATCAACAGTCTTAGTACTTTGTTACTCCATCTACTTTTATGACAGTGTGAATTTTTGAATCTATTATAATTAATTTTCTTTGTTCCAAATCACTTACTCCAGGGTGCTGTACATCCGGAAATATGTTAAAATTGAGAACATGATATAAAAACACAGTAAATTATCATTACTATATAAATGACAAACTGGTTCAGTGAAAGAGTTGTTTTCTTCCTTTTAGATGTTAGTGTTAGTTTTAATATAGCTTTATTATTGTTACATCCAATTTCATTTAGCTCATTTCTTACAGTTCTTTAATAAACATTGACCATGTTTCTGCCCATTTGTTTTATTGTGAATTTTCTATTATGAAATAATTATGAAATATTGCTTTGATTTTTCTATCCTATAGTGACATATTTTTTGCTCTATATGCTATATATATATTTTTAGAACCGTTACTTTTTGTTTACACACTTTTTATATACTCTATGTTGGTATAGGGGTAACCTGGGTAAAGGGGTAACCTGGATCATTTTGATAAAATCTTTTTAGGATACTGCTGCCCTTTTAATATAAAAAGCTTAGACTCACCTCTCCTCTTTACTGAATTCCAGAACTGCTGCTGTGTATTGTCTCAGCCAGCCTTCTGTTTGTTTCTGGCTCTGGCCATACTAAATATCACTGTTGCTGTTGCCGCTGATTCAGAAGTAAACACTCTGAACAGTGACATCAATAAAATGCACATAATCGCTTCAGCTAATCAGCGGCTGCAGCAGTGCTATTCTGTTCAGCCAGAGCCAGAAGGAATAAAAATGTAAACGGTGGATAGTGGCAGCTTTGGAATACAGATTAAAGAAAAGGTGAGCATAAGATTTTTTATTTTATCAGGGCAGAAGACACCCACTTTCAGCCTTGAAGGAGTTTCATGTTTCAACTGAAAACGCTCTTGTTGGGAGCCATGTTTTTTTTTTCAATTAATAAAGCCTAACAGCTCGGCTGGATCTGCAAAGACTTTTCCTTGTAATTGCAGACTAATTTGCAATTTAAGATTGCCATTGGTTTTAAAAAAAATAAATTACAAGATGATTCCAAATTTTTTTTTCTTTATTTGATCTGAAAAAAAACTTATGCCATAAAATATTTTCCTTTATTTTTTTAGGCCTGTTTAAGAGTGTTCAGCTATTAAACAAACATTGTTTTGTGTTATATCTGTATTTGGTATATTTACTATAAAGGGAAATATCTGGGAAAGTATTGTGATTTCCTAATTTTCTTAAGGAGTTGTATATGTAAATACATAAAATAAAGTGACTTGCTTCTCGGGAAAAGTGGTATTTTCCTCACGTCACAGTCTTCAAAACAAAATATTACTCCAATACATCTAAAATGAATATGAAACAACTTTGAAAATAGTCTTCAGTAAAAAGTATTCTACCATTTTGTATCTGCAGCTCCTATAGAGACCTACTTGTTAACATAACAGACTTAGTAAAACCCCTCTGTAGTCTGACTAAAATTACTGAATGCTCTCTTTCATTTGTCTTGTTTCTTGTTAACCTACTGAATATGCATTTGAAGAGTGGAGAGAAGCTCTTGGTCTGGAGGGCTTGGCATGTCAATGAATTATTGAGACAACTAATTTCAGTGGGAAATGTGTAATATTTATTTTCCCCTCAGTGGTGCAGTTTCCAGCTAATAGCTAGGAGTTCAACCAGTGGGGCATCCTGTAATCAGTTTATCCTCAGATGACCATTGCAGCAAAAAGCGATTGTCCAAAGTCAACACATTCTTTAAGCGTTATATCCATGGCAAACAAAAAGCTTGATTGCCTTAATTAAAGCTTGTAACAAAAAATACAAAAAGTAGACAAGTAGTTTGTAAGCAGTTGGAATATACTATTTCTGCCTCCTCTTACTTTTCACCCCCAGTATACCATTTTCTAGCATCTATTATCATTAATAATTTATTCTTATTTCTGATGACATAGCTGAGAAGAACTCCAATTCTTAATCCCTATTTCCACTCCACTCAATGCTTTCCAGTGCTCCCATCCTTAACTACCTTCTAGTTTTCCAGCAACCTATGTTTAACATATGCCTTCTGGACTATTGTATTGCAGAATTGCATTATCTTCAATGACCTTGTATACTTTTTCTAGCATAGTATGCTTTTTAAGTAGTTAATAATAACAATCTTTAAAAACCTCCACCATATTTCACAGTACTTACTATTCAGAAAGTACATGTACAAACAAAATCATGCATTACAGAGTAGCAAATGAATCAACAACTCAAACAATAGGAGTGACAGCCCTGCTAACAAGAACTTCTACTCTATGAGGAAATTACAGCAGCACTTGAAGATTTAAAAAAAAGCTTGTTCTGTACAATGGTTTTACATAAAAACAAGAGAGCAAACAGGAAGCAGGGAGGGAATATTACAGGTTTGCCTAAAATGAGCTTTTAGGGCACAATTAAAACTGTGGATATTGGGAATTAGTTTGATTGTCCAGGAGCACATTCCAGAAAACAGGTGCCTCTCAAAAAGTCTTAGCGATAAAAGAGAGACAAAAAGAACGTGCACTCCCATAGTGTAATATAGTTAACTATTAAAAAAGTAGACAAATACAACGATGTTATTCTAACCTTAATGATTTGTGCTTATGCCCGGCACAACTCTCCTTTTCGCAGAAATAAAGAATATTGCCGGCTTCCATCTCTCTGCCTTCTCGGAGACACCCCGATTGTCGCAGTTAGTTTCTAAAGACGCCGGCAACTCATTATACCTCGGTGCAATGCTGCTGACACTTCATGTAACCTCCTCCCAGGGTGGAGTAAACTGAAATAATCCGTAGTTCAAGACAAGCTGAACCTGGTACACATGGACACCGTAGACCCAAATGGAGAGTTTTTAGCACAAAAAACTATTTTATCATAAATTAATTTTTTTTTAGTTTTTTTTTTGTTTTTTTTTTGCTGTTGTATTTTTTTGTGTTTTCTTATATACATGGCAATTTGAATTTTTTTAAACCTTTTAGAATATAGTAATCATGATTAATAGTAAAATAGTAAATACATGAAACGTATGACAATTGTTGTTCAGGAATACTGGTGTTCTAGAAGGTTAATAGGTGAAACTTAGAATGTGCAACTTTGACACTGCCCATTTCTATCTTTGAATGTCATTTAAAGAAGAGTGTTTTGGTTTTTTTTTGGTTTTTTTCTTTTGCTGTTTTGTTTTTTGTGTTTTTTTATATACATGGTAATTTGGAAAATAGTTTTTAAGCCTTCTTAACTAATTAATAGTAAATATGTAAAACTTTGACAATTGTTGTTTGGGAATGCTGGTGTTCTATATAGACACTACATGGTTAATAGTTGAAACTGAGAATGTGCAATTATGACACCGCCCATCTCTATCTTTGGATTTTATTTAAAGAAGAGTAGTTTGACATTTTATATGAAACCTGATGAAGTCTATATGAGATGAAATGTGTTGTTTCTTTTATAATAATTCTTTTTTATTTTAATAAGCCTTTTATGGTGTGTACTACCGGTGTTTTTTGCATTAAAAACTCTCCATTTGGGTTTACGGTGTCCACGTGTACCAGGTTCAGCTTGTCTTGAACTACGGATTATTTCGATAAAAGAGAGAGGTATGGAATATGGAGGATGTTTGGGTCTTGGATCACTGGCAGAGTGGAATGCTTGGGTAGGGTAATAGAAAGGAATAAAAAAGAAAAATGGTTCAGCACTGTGGACAGCTTCATGGGTGACAGAGCTAAGTTCCAATTGGATTCTATATTATATAGACTACTACTGTAGTGGCACAGTGTCAGGGATGGAAAGGAGGATGAGCTCTGCTGCATTCGGGATAGATTGGAGAGAAAAGAATTTAGGGAGGGGAATACCGATTAGTAATGAGATAGTAATGCTAAAATGCAATTTTCTGTTTCAACAATAAGAAAAAGGAGAATTCCTGAGATGTTTTTAAGGTGCAGGCAGCATGAGTATGACTGACTGAATCTAGGAAACAAAGGAAAGATCATAGTCAAACATTACTCCAAGACAACGCTGCCTGGGAATATCAAGATTAGGAAGTTTAGTAGATGGTGAAAAAACAAAAATTTGTTTTTTGAAATATTTAGTTTCAAATAGAGAAAAGATATGATGTTAAAGAAAGACAATCACGAGTTTTAAAGGTATTTTACAGGAGTAATGTCATAGAAAGAAGTATATACAGTAGTTGAATGTCATCAGCATAGAGGTGGTACTTAATGCTAGGTATGTTGATAGTTGGTCCAATATGAGCTATTTAGAGAGAAAAGAGAAGAGCGTCTAGAACTTCTCCAAGAAACCTGAACTGCAACTGAAGATGAGACAGGAGATTAGAGATACGAGGATGAAACCAAAAGAGAGAAATATGCATAAGGCCAATAGAGTGGAATATACTGAGTTGGTAATAGTGTCAATACTGCAAAGAGACAAGGATTAAAATAGAGACAATTAAAATAGACACAAGAGATTAAAATAGAGACAATTAGACTTAGCTATTAGGAGATTATTTGACACTTGAGTAAAGGTGGTTTTGTCAAGGTAAAGTGTCTGCTATCCAAGTTGTCCACAAGAGAGAAAGCAGAAAGATAGCTAATTAAGTGATAGAAGCACAAGTGTTTTAGGAGTTTAAAAATGAAAGAATGTTTAGACATAGGTGGGTAGTTAGCAGCATAGGATGGGTCAGGTTACTTTTTTATAATAGGATAATATATTTCAAAAGTAGGGCAATGCTGATCTGTTTTGTTTATCTTTTATTTCTTCTTTTATTTTCACTGATATCTTTATAATAAAGGCCACTTTCATGACTCTCCTTTCACACATTGCCTAAATAGTACTTATAGTATAGTATTTGCATGATATATTATTAAAAGTACAGTGCCTAGGTATTAGGTACAAAAGGGGTGAAGTATCCCATTGGGGAGAAGCACCATGTCAGTGGATGGAGACTTAACATCTTTACACTCCATTAACTTATAAATATTCTAAAGGGAATATGGGAAAAAAAAACTTGAACTCTTTAGCGCCATCTATTGGAGGTAGTGTTCCTCAAGTCACATTTGAATCACTGAACCTTGCAATGTGAAATGGATTCAAGTCATACCAATTTTGTTTATCTGAATAGAGCTGTTTTGGGGTGTTTGCCCCTCATTAGTGCAGAGTAGAACATGCAAGCTGGCTTGGTGAGAGGCTTTGTGGCTCAAAAGGGGTGAGGTATCTCATTAGTGAGAAGCACCATGTCGGTGTGTGGAGACTTAACACTTTAACACTCCACTAGCATTTAAATATTTTAAACGACTTACAGAAAAATATATTAGGTAAGTAGTAGGTGTTAGGTAATTCAAATCAAACAGATATTTCATGTTTTGCCTACAAACATCATTCCATAGACATGTATGATTAATGGCACTTGGATGCCATTTTTATGCGCATTATAAAAGTGTAGAATGTGCCTGATTTATGTCCCCGCTCTACTGCAGGTCATAAATCAGGCGCATTCTAGTGCATAAACGTCAATTTGAAAGTGGTCTACCTGTTCCAGCAGTAATACGCCGGGAATTGCCATACTTAAGCTATAAATCTATATCTTCGTACATTTTTTGAGCACCCCGCCTTCTGCACACCCCCCAAAATCAGGTGCATTGCAGATTGTCACAGGCACTCTGTAATGCGCCTGATATTGGTGGGTAGACAAATTTAAACTGTAGCAAACAGGGCTGCATCTGATATCGGCGCAGCCCCCGTTCATACATGTCACCCTTGAGGTAGATTCCATATATATTCTATGTGATGTCTGCTTTTCACATATAGTTTGGCAGAAAGTTTCATATTGCTTGCACTAGATTATGTGAAGCAGGGAAAGCCTATTTTCATGCAGTGTGTTGGTTTGAAAACCTGGTTGACAGTAGAGACAAATCTATCTCCGCTCTGGATCATGACTTAATTAGGCTCATTAGGAGACACCAAGGCAAGCTCCTCAAGAATGTTGTGAGGTCCTTAGACACTACTGTCACTCAGACTCAGGAAGAGTCATTTTTTTTACATGTGGGAGAAAGGATTCTAAGAGCATTGGTATAAACTGTGTTTGTGCTGCTGGGCAGTAATCTCAGACCATGGTTAATAAGGGAACCTTAATGTTAAGTTACAGGCTATGCAGCCTAGGGTTTATATTGTGTATATTTACTTAGTACTGTGTGTTAAATGAAGAATAAAGGTGATTTAACCTACTTTAAAGGGATATTCTCACAATGTGGTTTCAGAGACACAAGCATTTTCACACTCACTCTGTCTCCTCAAGCTAGTGGTGGTTTTATAGCTGCAATTAGCATATCTAGCATCTCTGTAAGTAGCTGAGGTGTTACACTGACAAGTGCAGGAGATGTTACCTCTTCAGTAAACTAAAGGTACATGTGCTGTGAGGATTGAAAACAACTGCTTATTTGTAATCTTTTTAGGAATAATTAGTTTTCTCTGGACTGAGCCATCTGTCCATGGTGATGTCACTCCCTGATTTCTGTTCTCTCATCTAATCAGATAACAGAATTGTGGTCAAGTAACCAGGTAACCATAGACACATGTGTGCACTCAAAGCACATAAAATATTTCTTTTCACATGACTACAGTGAAGTCTATTAACCAATGCATTTAGAAAAAGTCTTCAATTACCTAACTCTTTAGGTTGAAAGCTAATCTTTAGAGTAAGAAAATCCCTTTAACTACAAAGTTTGATGTAATTATGTGCCATAGTCTGTCTATATCTTTGAACATATGCAATAAGCATACAGAAGGTTGCAGTCAGAGATCAGAGGTGAAACTTACTTAAGTCAGAAGTTGAGAAAAGCCATACCCAAAAGTAACAATAAGGGTCACTTCTTCCTATAAGGTGATGGTAGGGAGAGTAAAGTGGTTCCTGGCTTTTAATGAGAGACTCATGATCTACATGTTAAAATACTGAAATGCTAATTTTTTTAACACCACTGGGTCATAAACTTATGCATCTATAATAAACCATAAAAACACTAATAGGATAAGCCCGTGCTCCCTGATTGGATAGTGTGATGATGATTGTTACAGAACCGATAAATGTTGTTTTGCTTTTGTGGGGCCTGATGATTTAATCGTATTCAGTGAATGTTACATTTTAATCAGTTACACCACTGATGAGATAATACCTGGAGGTGTATACATTATTGTTATTGTAAAAAATATAAATCTCTTTGAGTTAGAGCAGCAGGGACAGCAGTGCCAGACTGTTAAAGCCATATTACTGTGAGAACCAGCAGGTTGACAGATTTTGAATAAAATTAGTATTGAATTATGGGTTTTGTTGCACACTGACTAAGCCCTGTTGAGCACACAGTTAATGGAGACAGGCGGAGGCATACAACACCTGTTTATCAGATTTGCAGGGTGTCTTTGTGTGGCAGGTGGGCAGTTGATGTTAGCATTACAAGAATGTGGACCAGAGTGAGGAGAGATGTTTCCTGCAGTCAATGGGGGGCCAGCAGATGACTCAGTCATTTTTGTGTCTTTCTCACATGACCAATGACAGAAAAGAACTTTTCTCTTACAAACACAGAACACACATCACTTTTTTTTTACTGCAGTTGAAATCAAAAGAAAGAACTAAGAAATAAAATTCCTTTCGAAATTCCCTGTAGACCATCAATATGCTATAAACTGTTTTACAAGAACATGCAGTCCAGGGTTTAAAAACGACTCATACACTCCAGGGACAATCACAGGCTATTTGACTGCCTGCATGTGTTTTTCTACAGCTGTATGTTATCGATGCTAACAGCAAAAACAAATCTGCCAAAAATGTATATTAGGAAACTGCAATAATTTAAAAGGATTGTCCACCTCACAAGAAAGTGAAAGCAGCAGCCCCCAGGGACCAGTAAAAGAAAAACTCTTATATTCACCTTCTTCCAGCATCATATCTCCAAAGTCTTCTGTTGATGTGCTGTTTCTTCTGAACGGGGATATCACCACTGCAGTCACAGATTGTATGGAGCAGTCACATGCCTCTACTTACATCACTGTTCAGAGCTGTTCACCTCATAATAGTGATGTAAGTATTCTGACAAGCAAAAGGTTAACAATGTTTTGAATTTTTGACCTCCAGGCTCCATATCTCATGATCTACTACAGCTTTGAATGTGAGACTACCATAATTTTATAGATAATCATCTTGGCTATCTAATACATAAGTTTGACTTGCAGCTATTTAGTGTATGCTTAGTTATGCAGATTCTTGTCATGTAACTCAATTGTTTTGTAAATCCAACTTTGGCTTTCAGCACTGCCTAAATCCTTCTGGGCATGCTCCCTATCATATTCAAGCATGTCTGAAGAGGAATCTGATCCCAAGTCTCCTGTTCCCAATGTTGGTGTATACTGGTCGACTCATTTGGGTACGAATACAGTTTCTCCTTTAACTTTACCCCCGAGTGTTCTATTGGGTTGAGATCTGGTGACTGTGGAGGCCAATGCAGCAAACTCTACTTCATTGTTTTTGAGCCATTTCTTTGCCAATCTCAATCTATGCTTCGAGTTGTTGTCCTGTTGGAATATTATGTCTTCCTTTTCATACCCATAGTACTCGAGTGGACAAAGTAACTAATCTTTTAGGATACTCACATATAGCTCAGCACCGACACCACCATCAACCCCGGTCAAGTATCCAGTGCCTTTGGCTGTGAAACAACCCCATATCATCAGGCTTCCTCCACCAAAATTGACAGTTCCTTCGATTATTCTAGACCCATTTGCACCATCTATTGACTTTGAACTCATTGCTCCAAATCACCCGTTTCTAGTCTTCTATTGTCCACTTTTGGTACTTTTTTGCACACTCGAGCTGTTGCTTCTTCACCTTTTTTTGGTCCATCATTCCAAAACTATGTAATGAGCATTGCATGGTTCTTGCATGGATGTTTGCAATCTCACTTTTACAAAGCAAGTGAGCCACCACCACTACCATGTTTGTCGCACCAGAACTGATAGACATTGTGATGAGCCGACTTGATGACTCTTATATTTTGCCTGGATGTCTACCTCATGGCTTTTGAATGAATAGACGGACATTTTGTGTTCTTCCAGCTGTCATGACCCCACATGTTTGGCAATTTTCTTGACCAAGAGACTACCATAGATGAACTGGATGATGTGGTTTCTCTTTTCTTGGAAAATCGTCTTCAGGACTGCTCTTCAATTTGAACCAGTAACATTTTGCTTGGGAATCAACATCATAACACACTGAGCTATTAGGGAATGTGAGAACAGGTTGTAATTTGTAGTATACAAGAAGAAAAAGATTGTTCTACCACCTGGAGCAAAACAGTAACAATGCAGTTACAGGACAAGAATCTGCAGAACTAAGCATATGCTAAATAGTGGCAAATCAAATGATCTATGAAATGATGGTATTCTAAAGTAAAGGGAAGCTGGCAGGCTTTGTAGTTATTGGCAATAGAATACTATTGTAGAAACAATGGAAGCCAAAATTATCAGCTAATGTGCATTGGAGATATCAGATGACTGTATGGGGTCCAGTTTCTCGTGACAGTCCATGGCCTATGGACACCTATAAAAAATGGTACTTATCACGAGCAATATTCAAAGGTTATGCACAAATAGCTACATAGTTGCATAGCTTGTAAGGCAGAAAAGGACAGTTTATTATCCTACAGTGTTGATCCAGAAGAAGGCACAAACCCCATGAGGTGGAAGCCATGGTGTACTCATTTTTGGGGAAAAAAATAATTCCTATCTGGAAAATAGAATAAATCCCTAGAGATGAATCCTTTGAATCCCTAGGTTCCTTGGAAATCTAGTAATTGTAACTTGTAATATTAGTGCACACCAGAAATGTGGTAGAAATTAGGAGACCTAGTGGAGGTAGACATGGTTAGTGTGGTAAACTATCTCATTTTTTATTAAGGACAGATATTTCCCACGGCATTTACTAGGGGATATACATTCATGTGTTCCTATTCATTTTAATATTTTAAATTAAAAATATAGCTGGTACTGGCACATCACTTGACTTTTTGAAAAGCACAGGATTATAAGCAGAATTTTGCTCCTAGCTATATGACATGACTACTGTATACAGGATTAACTGAAAGACAGCTTAATTTGCCAACAGGCAACACCATATATTTTCCTCCCAGCAATGTAAATATAGAAAACCAGAGTAATAATTCAGTTCATTTTTAATTACAAAAGACATGAAATATACACATTCGGCTATTAGCTCAAAAATGAAATACGGTTCATTTAAAAAATGCAATAAATATAATAAAAATTTTAAAAGCCAGTGGGAAACTTTCCTCTTTGCTATAATAATTCTAGGTCCTTGTTCACACAGTGCAGCTGCAGTTGGCACACTCATTTTCTCCATTTCTCCTTTTCGCTTTTGTGTTAAATACAACACAATGGTGCATACATCTTGCCTTGGGCTTTTATGGGGTCTACTGTTCATCCGTATGTCTACAAATTATAGGGACTTATTTTCATTTAGATTCGATATGACAGAGCTATATAGGCGCCATCCATGAGTTTTTTCATTGTACATTCTTGCACTTGCAACACTGAATACATTAAAATCAGTCTCATCAATCTATATATAAGCAGCTTTATAAAATACTCTGCTTTAACCTAAGTACTATGTTCAATCTCCCCAGGTATAAGTCCACACTAATGAATATTTATTAGTAGTATATGACAAGAATCTGTTTGATATTTAAGATTGAGTGCCACAATTTATAATTTATTAAAGCAGGCCAGAATAAAATATCTATGTTGAATATAATTTTGGATATATGAATGAATTATTGAGTACTTGGTCGAATTGCCTTAATGCATAAATTTAGAATACATCCCCTTCGGAATCAACCTATTGTAAGTTAATTGGTCTTCTCTGACCCCTAATTCTACTCCCCCAGGAGACATTATTCAAATGGTGATTTCAATGAGCCGAGCTCTTCTGAGCTAGGTGATATTGCAAGTTTGGCAATATGCCAATGACACCATCCAAACAAGGTGGCAGAACTAAGGATCTTCATTATCGATTAAGGGTCAATATTTAATGGACTTGAATATGTTTGACCTTATTAGAAAGTCAGCAATAATGCCATATATCTTGTGCCATATCCTTTAGCTACTGCAGAACCTCTTGAATGGCTGAAATAAGAATGGCGACAGTAGTAATTAAAGATAAGGGGAGCTAATTATAATATTGGCCAATTAGGTGATCTGCTGCTTTTCATACGCAATCAGTAGGAAACATGTTGGACAATTTTTAACAATGAATTTGAATGAATGATCGATCCATCATTTCAACTGTATCATCTATATCCGATAGAATTTATTATCTTCCTCTTATAATAAAGCATTCCAGTTCCTCCTAGTAACAGCCGGTAGTCATAATACTGAGGTTCTTGGATGAAGACACAATGGTTGGTTAACACATGCTTGCTCAAGTCCATTCTAGCACACCAGAATCATCACCGCTGTCTGGAGAACAGATTTCTAAATGCATTATTGTAGTTTTTGTTAAATGCTGTATATATCAAAGGATTGAAGAATGAATTGGAGTATCCCAACCATAAAAATATACTTTTCCAGATGGGAGGTATGTCACAGGAACACAGGGTGTTAATCAGTTCAGTTATAAAGAATGGGATCCAGCAAAGAACAAAGACCCCTATGAGAATGCCCACCATAAGTGCAGCCCTTTTCTCCTTCTGTTCCCTCCATGTGTCTCCATCTGTCTGGAAGGTGACAGTGGCGTGACGGACTGTGAAGACCATTTGAGGCTGGTTAGAGGCTTCTTTAACCTATCAGAGGCAACAAGAGAATTGAGATCAGGTCTGAAAACACATTAGCTTGCATGTATCGATACAGGTGCATGTGATGTCCATGTTAATGCACAGTTCAGCCTCTAGTGAATTGGCACATACCATTCTAATGAATGTGTGACTATTTTAAAACATTGCACTTTTTAGACACTTTTAAAAAGATACAGGCATATAGCAAACATGATATATAAAATACAGCATATGGGACCTAGAAACCTTACCCTGCTTCCACTCACATGAAACTAAAAAAATATTGTTTACTTGCATTCGGCACACTTGACACAAACAGCTCATAGCATTGCAACATTATCACTTGTGCAGATACGTTTATATGTTATAACCAAAACTAGGGCACAATTAAGAGACTTTTTTCTCATGGAAAAAAAGCACAGGAATTGGCAAACATATGTAATTTGCAAGCACTTCCAAGAAAACAGGCTCAGTGGGAAGTCTGCAAATACTAATGAGGTTCACACAAAAATCTGCTAGGGTCCTTAGTTGGTGTGCTGTAACTATAGCACCAGCATGTATTATAGTTATCAAGCAAGACTGATATAAAGGAGTAAATGTCAGCTGGATACATGAATACTATGTTAAATAGATATAAAGTAGGGACGTAGATAGATGGATAGATAGATAGATAGATAGATAGATAGATAGATAGATAGATAGATAGATAGATAGATAGATATGGGATAGATAGTAGATAGTTTAGATAGATAGATAGATATGGGATAGGTAGATAGATAGATAGATGAAGATAGATAGATAGATAGATAGAAGATAGATAGAGAGAGAGAGAGTAGATAGTAAGATAATTAGATGATAGATATAGATAGATAGATAGATAGACTTTATAGCATTGAAAACATTATGCATAGTGGACTGTGAATAGATGTCTCATACAAAGCTGCTTGTATCCTGGAGGGTGCTTGTGATTCAGGCATGTGAGAAATGTATCTATTTTTTAATATACAAATGCAGCAAAGCTAAGTTTGTCACTGCAGCAGAAAAGAGTTATTCAGCAGAACACCTTAGTATCATTGGCTTCAGACTAAAAATGTACTCAGTGCTTAATGAGTTACCACAGTGCACAAAGGACAGATGTGATCAATGCAGTTCTGCTGCATCTGTATCTTCAGGATCTCGGAGGATGTGACCCCACAGTAGTTACATTATCATCAGATAAACCTTACAAAGAAGGTATGGACATTGATCATGGACTCACCTCTATCACTTCTGGCATTGGGGTGATTGTATTAGTCTTTTTGGATCCAATTCTGAATTTAGCAGCTTTGTAGATTTTCCAATACACAAAGAGAACCACACAAAGTGGAAGGTAAAATGCTCCAAAGGTGGAAAAGATTGTATAGGAGGGTTCCTGGCTAACCTGACACCTTTCAGTCATTTCTGAATAGGTTTCCCCCCATCCAAAAAGAGGAGACAGGGAGATCACTGCAGATAACAGCCAAGTCAGCAAGATCATGATGTTAGATATCCTTTTTCTAGTCTTCAAGGTGTATTCCAAATGTCTGGTGATAGACCAGTACCTGTCCAGGGCAATGGCTGTTACATTCCAGATGCTGGCTGTGCAGCACAGTACATCAAAAGAGATCCAGATATGGCAAAGTACTCTACCCAATCTCCAGCGCCGATCATTCAGCTCATGAACCAAGCTTAGGGGCATCACTAGAGCAGCCACCATAACATCTGATATCGCCATTGAAGCCACCAAATTATGAGGAACCCGATGAAAAGTTCTGACCCTCAGTATGGTCACTAGCACTACCATTCATGGAAAGGGAGCAAAAACCCAAAACCCAT
>JAODAL010069861.1:0-16169 GCA_025379985.1 Phyllomedusa bahiana
TCCCATTATGTCCCTGAGCAGGAAGCTTCTGCGAGGGAATGCCTATTCCACCATGGAAAAAGAATGCCTGCCGATAGTGGGGGCCCTGCAGCGGCTCGCCTATCTAAACGGGCGTCATTTCTTTGGGTGGAGACAGACCACAACCCTCTGAGCTAGTTACACATGGTCTCCAAAACCAATGGGAGGTTGCTACGCTGGAGCCTGGCGTTCCAACAGTACAACTTCGTTATTCGCCACCGGAAGGGCTGAGACCACAGCAACGCCGATGGGTTGTCTCGACAGGGGGAGGGGTCACCTGGCGCATTGGACAGCACCGAGGAGGTGCTGCCCCCTAGCGCCCTCAAAAGGGGGGAGGTGTGAGGAAGAATTCAACTTTACTTCATCCCAATTCCGTATCTAGTCAAACTTCACAGATGGCCCCAGCCCCAGGAAACCCCAATTTTTGCACGTTAATCAAGCCCATTATAAATGCCTTTCTATAGGAAGCCACCACTGCAGGGGGTCAACCCATGAAAGGATCCTCAGGCAACCTAATTAGCTCAAACCCCCAGCTTCAAAGACGGGAAAAAAAAGGCACCGACACGTCTCCGATATTTCTATCGATTTTTTGGGCGACCAGCTCCTAAACTGGTCCATGGCGAGTTCTATATCTAAAAACATGCCTCCCGCCTCCACCTGAAAAATATTTCACGCATCCGCCCTTTCCTCAACTCTGACACTACTAAAACGCTAGTCCTTTGCCCTCGTCATCTCCCGCCTTGACTACTGCAACATCCTTCTCTGGGGCCCTCCCAGTTAGCACCCTCGCTTCCCTCCAATCCATCCTAAACTCTGCTGCCCGTCTGATTCACCTCTCTCCTCGCTACTCCTCTGCCTCTCCCCTCTGCCAACCCCTTCACGGGTTTGCCCATTGCCCAACGAATTCAGTTCAAATTACTAACCCTGACTACAAGGCTCTCCATAACCTCTCCCCTCCATACATCTCTGCCCTAATTCCAGATACCTCCCCTCACGCAATCTCCGTCCTCACAGGGACCTTCTCCTCTGCTCCCCTCTTTATCAGCTCCCCACATAACCGTCTCCCAAGACTTCTCCCGTGCTTCACCCACACTCTGGAACTCATTAACCCAAAACATCAGACTCTCCCCAACTTTCACCAGTTTCAAAAGCAACCTGAAAACAGATCTCTTCAGGGTAGCCTACAACCCACATTAACCCACCTCACCCACTACACCGGCCCGCAAGCTGTCTGCCCCACACCTTCTGTCTCTCCCCTTCTTCTTTGAGATTGTAAGGGCCCTCGGGGCAGGGTCCTCTTTCCTCTCTGTTTCAGTTACAAGTCATTTTTGTCACCATTGTATTTGTTCAATATTTGTTATGTATGTAATTCCCCTTAAATGTACAGCACCCTGGAATTAATGGCGCTCTAAAATAAATAATAATAATAATGGAACTCCCCGCACACACAGCCCCACTCTCAGGTTTCTGGGGCGCAGGGGGACCGAGATATCCAGAACCGGACCTACAGAGCCCATAAGATAGGCGTGTCTGATATCCGGGCGTCGTGTAGGTCCAGCCGGTTCTGATGGTGCCACCCAGTGTCGGACTGGGGGGTCTGGGGCCCACAGGGGAATTGATCTTGGGGGGGCCCACCCTACTGTACATGAAAATATTACCGGCCTCTCGGACATAAACGCGACCATTTTACCACATAATACAGTGTTCAAAACAGAAGTGTATTGTGTAGTACAATAGCAAGAGAGTCACACATATGTCAGTCTAACATATCATAGACACAGGGCTAAGTAGTTCCATCCATATCCCCCCCCACCCACATACAATATCCCCCCCCACCCACATACAATATCCCCCTCCACCCACATACAATATCCCCCTCCCAAAAGCCACATACAATATCCTCCCCCAATAGCCCACATACAATACCCCCCCACACAAACAATTCCCCCTCCACCCACATACAATATCCCCCCCACATACAATATCCCCCCCACATACAATATCCCCCCACATACAATATCCCCCTCCAACATACAATTTCCCCCTCCACCCCACATACAATATCTCCCTCCCACCCACATACAATACCCCCTCCACCCCCATACAATATCCCCTCCACCCACATACAATATCCCCTCCACCCACATAAAATATCCTCCTCCACCCACATACAATATCCCCCTCCACCCACATACAATATCCTCCACCCACATACAATATCCCCCTCCACCCACATACAATATCCCCCTCCACCCACATACAATATCCCCCTCCCCCTCCACCCACATACAATATCTCCCTCCACCCACATACACTATCCCCCTCCACCCACATACAATATCCCCCTCCCCCCAAAAAAATTTAATCCCCCTCCACCTACATACAATATCCCCCTCCACCCACATAAAATATCCCCCCCACCCGCATACAATATCCCCTCCCCCCACATTAAATATCCCCCTCCACCCAATACAATATCCCCTCCACCCACATAAAATATCCCCCTCCACCCACATACAATATCCCCCTCCACCCACATACAATGTCCCTCCACCACATACAATATCTCCCTCCACCCACATACAATATCCTCCTCCACCCACATACAAAATCTCCCTCCAACCCACCATACAATATCCCCCTCCACCCACATCAATATCCCCCCTCCACCCGCAACAATATCCCCTCCACCCACATACAATATCCCCCTCCACCCACATACAATATCCCCCCACCCACATACAATATCCCCCTCCACCTACATACAAAATCCCCCTCCACCAAATTCAAATTCCCCCTCCACCCACATACAAATCCCCCTCCACCCACATACAATCTCCCCTCCACCCACATACAATATCCCCCTCCACCCACATAAAATATCCCCCTCCACCCACATACAATATCCCCCCCCCTACCCACATACAGTATCCCCCTCCACCCACATACAAATATCCTCCTCCACCCACTTTACAATATCCCCTCCACCCACACCCACTACCCCCCTCCACCCACATTCAATATTCCCCCTCCACCCACATACACTATCCCCCTCCACCCACATACAATATCCCCTCCACCCACATACAATTTTTCCCCTTTCCACCCACATACAGAAAATCCCCCTCCACCCGCATACAATATCCCCCCCCACATACAATATCCCCCCCACATACAATAACCCCCTCCACCCACCCACATACAATATCCCCCTCCGCCCACATACAATATCCCCTCCCCGCCACAAAACAATATCCCCCTCCACCCACATACAATATCTCCCTGCCCCACCCCATACAATATCCTCCCCCCCCACATAAAATATCCCCTCCACCCACATACAATATCCCCCTCCACCCACATACAATATCCTCCAACAACATACAATATCCCCTCCACCCACATACAATATCTCCCTCCACCCACATACACTATCCCCTCCACCCACATACAATATCCCCCTCCCCCCACATAAAAATATCCCCCTCCACCTACATACAATATCCCCTCCACCCACATACAATATCCCCCCCCACCCCCATACAATATCCCCCTCCACCCCCATACAATATCCCCTCCACCCACATACAATATCCCCCTCCACCCAACTACAATATCCCCCTCCACCCACATACAATATCCCCCTCCCCCCACATACAATATCCCCCTCCACCCACATACAATATCCCCCTCCACCCACATACAATATTCACCCCCACATACAATATCCCCTCCACCCACATACAATATCTCCCTCCACCCACAAACAATACCCCCCTCCACCCACATACAATATCCCCCTCCACCCACATACAATATGCCCTCCACCCACATACAATATCCCCTCCACCCACATACAATTTCCCCTCCACCACATACAATATCCCCCTCCACCCACATACAATATCCCCTCCACCCACATACAATATCCCCTCCACCCACATACAATATCCCCTCCACCCACATAAAATATCCCCCTCCACCCACATACAATTTCCCCCCACCACCCACATTTAATATCCCCCTCCACCCACATACAATATCCCCCTCCACCCACATACAATATCCCCCCTCCACCCACATACAATACCCCCCTCCACCCACATACAATATCCTCCTCCACCCACATACAATATCCCCTCCACCCACATACACTATCCCCTCCACCCACATACAAAAACCCCTCCACCCACCTCCACTATCCCCCTCCACCCACATACAATATCCCCCTCCACCCCACATACAATATCCCCTCCACCCACATACAGTATCCCCCCCCTAACCCGCATACAATATCCCCCAACCCCAAAATACAATATCCCCCCACA
Organism: Phyllomedusa bahiana; assembly: GCA_025379985.1. Classification (NCBI taxonomy): domain Eukaryota; kingdom Metazoa; phylum Chordata; class Amphibia; order Anura; family Hylidae; genus Phyllomedusa; species Phyllomedusa bahiana. The sequence goes on from JAODAL010069861.1 coordinate 4,347, forward strand.
TACAATAACCCCCTCCACCCACCCACATACAATATCCCCTCCGCCCACATCCCAATACCCCCCTCCGCCCACAAACAATATCCCCCTCCACCCACATACAGCATCCTCCTCCACCCACATACACTAATCCCCCCCCCCCACATACACTATCCCCTCCACCCACATACACTATCCCCTCAATCCACATACAATATACCCCTCCACCACATACAATATCCCCCTCCCTGCCACATACAACATCCCCTCCACCCACATACAATATCTCCCTCCACCCACATACAATATCCCCCTCCACCCACATACAATATCCCCCCCACATACAATATCCCCCTCCACCCACATACAATATCCCCCTCCCACATACAATATCCCCCTCCACCCACATACAAAATCCCCCTCAACGTTTCCCTTGGTCACGCCCCTCACTGCCTTCTAAAATAAACACCAGCAAGAAAGAAAGTCTAACTCCTATCACAGGGTCAGGTGTTCCCTCACTTTGCCACTATACTAATGCCAATATAACCTACAACACTGCTATATGGAGACTACATAGTGATCTGACACCAGCTCAGGTCACCATCACATTACAGTAAATACAGCACTGATCCAATATAGAAGTAAAATAACCCTGAAATAAGGGACTCACCGGAGACGTCCTATCTGAGGAGTCGTTCTCTTCTCTTGAGTCGTTCTTATTCCCTTTTTCCTCTGCATCCGTTCCACACCGCCATGAGGACTTGTCCCGGCCACAACTCATCCTGCAGAAATTACACACAAATATCTTAGAATCCCCAATTTTTCAGCATCTCTGTACCTATTCCCACCTCTGTACAACTACCCAGGGGTGGGAGAGCGGGTACAAGCCAAACTTAGAGGCCTGGTATCCTAAGGGGGTTGGAGGGTGGGAGAGGACTAACCCCCTGGAGATAATGCTACAACTATTGGGCTGCTGCCCACTCAATTTTTTTACCAGGCAGGAGGCAAGACCCTAGGTAGGTAGGCAAATGGGCAAGACCCCAGGTAATAGATAGGCCCTATTTAGGTAGGTAGACTCCCGCTGGATAAGTTTTGGAAAACCCGGCCCCAGGTAGGTGGGTGGCTACCCATCACGGGTGGTAAGTAAACAGCCCCCAGTTAGATAAGCAGGCCCCAGTTAGGCAAGTTGATAGGCTACAGTTAGGTTGGGGACCCCAGTTTTTGGTAGATGTAGGTAGTTAGGGTCCACTTTATATAGGCTTCAACCAGTTAGGGACCCCCTTTAGGTAGTATACAGGCAGTTAAAGCCTCCTTTAGGTAGTATACAGACAGGGGTCTCCTCTAGGTAGTATACAGGCAGTAAGGGGCCTCCTTTAGGTAGTATACAGGCAGTTAGGGGTCTCTTTTAGGTAGTATACAGGTAGTTAGGGGCCTCCTTTAGCAAGTGTGTAGGTAGTTCAGGGCCCCTTTAGGTAGCCAGGCCCCCTTTGTTAGTCAGGGCCCCCTTTACGTAGCCAGGGGCTCCCTTTACGTAGCCAGGGCCCCGTTTGTTAGTCAGGGCCCCCTTTATGTAGTCAGGGCCCCCTTGGTTAGTCAGGGCCCCCTTGGTTAGTCAGGGCCCCCTTAGTTAGTCAGGGCCCCCCTGTATGTAGCCAAGGCCCCCCTTTATGTAGCCAGGGCCCCCTTTATGTAAACCGGGCACCCCCTTAGGTAGTTCAGGGCCCCCTTAGCTAGTCACGGCCCCCTTAGCTAGTCACGGCCTCCCTTTATGTAGCCAGGGCCCCCATAGTTAGTCACGGCCTCCCTTTATGTAGCCAGGGCCCCCATAGTTAGTCAGGGCCCCCCTTTATTAGTTTAGGCCCCCCCTTTATGTAGTCAGGCCCCCTTAGTTAGCCAGGGCCCCCTTTATTATCCAGGGCCCCCCTTTATTATCCAGGGCCCCCCCTTTAGTTAGCCAGGGCCCCCCTTTAGAAAAGCCAGGGCCCCCTTTAGAGTAGCCAGGGCCCCCCCTTTAGAGTAGCCAGGGCCCCCTTTACAGTAGCCAGGGCCCCCCTTTAGAGTAGCCAGTGCCCCTCTTTAAAATTCAAGGCCCCCCCTTTAGAGTAGCCAGGGCCCCTCTTTAGAGTAGCCAGGGCCCCCTTCGGTAGCCAGGGCCCCCCTTTAGAGTAGTCCGGGCCCCCTTTAGCGTAGCCAGGGCCCCCCTTTAGAGAAGCAAGGCCCCCTTAGAGTACCAGGCCCCCCTTCAGTGTAGCCAGGGCCCCCCTTTGTAGTCAGGTGGGCCCCCCCTTTTTAGTCAGGGCCCCCACAGTTAGTCAGGCCCCCCTTTATTAGTCCCGGCCCCCCCTTTATTAGTCAGGGCCCCCCTTTATGTAGTCAGGGCCCCCTTAGTTAGCCAGGGCCCCCCTTTATTAGCCAGGGCCCCCCTTTATTAGCCAGGGCCCCCCTTTAGTTAGCCAGGGCCCCTTTAGAAAAGCCAGGGCCCCCTTAGGTAGCCAGGGCCCCCATAGTTAGTCAGGGCCCCCCCTGTATTAGTCAGGGCCCCGCTTGATGTAGTCAGGGCCCCTCTTTATGTAGTCAGGGCCCCCTTAGTTAGCCAGGGCCCCCTTAGTTAGCCAGGGCCCCCCTTTATTAGCCAGGGCCCCCCTTTAGTTAGCCAGGGCCCCTTTAGAAAAGCCAGGGCCCCCTTTACAGTAGCCAGGGCCCCCTTAGGTAGCCAGGGCCCCCATAGTTAGTCAGGGCCCCCCTTTATTAGTCAGGGCCCCTCTTTATGTAGTCAGGGCCCCCCTTTATTAGCCAGGGCCCACCTTTAGTAAGCCAGGGCCCCGGGAGAAAAGCCAGGGCCCCCGGTACAGTGGCCAGGGCCCCGCGTTAGAGAAGCCAGGGCCCCCCATTACATTAGCCAGGGCCCCCCTTTAGAAAAGCCAGGGCCCCCTTCAGAGTAGCCAGGGCCCCCCTTCAGTGTAGCCAGGGCCCCCCTTCAGAGTAGCCAGGGCCCCCCTTCAGAGTAGTCAGGGCCCCCCTTTAGCGTAGCCAGGGGCCCCTTTAGAGTAGTCAGGGCCCCCCTTTAGCGTAGTCAGGGCCCCCCTTTAGAGTAGTCAGGGGCCCCCTTCAGTAGCCAGGGGCCCCTTTGTAGTCAGGGCCCTTGTAAGTAGATTTAAAAAAAAAAAAAAAAAAAAACAACCAGCCACTTAAACCCGGGTCCGGCTCCTGCCCGGTCCCGGCCGCTCCAGCTGCCGCCGGCTCCTTCCGTCCTGCATAAAGGGGGCGCGGTGATGTGACGTCACCGCGCGCCTACGTCACTAGTAGGGGCCGGCGCCCGGCAGGCTGAAGGCATAACGCGTTCCGCCTGCCGGGGAGATCAGCGGAGCGCAGCGCTAGTGGCGCTGTGCTCCGCTGACACCGCGCAGCCCCGGGAGTCCGGGGACATTAGTCCCCAACTCACGGGCCGGTCTCTGGGCGCTCGGGACGCAGGTCCCGGGCTCCAGGACCGGATGCGCGGACGGGCCCCGGGGACAGCGGCACTGCCTCCGGGGCCCGCAGCGGCTCGGGGGGGGGGCACACCGGGGATTCCCCGGTCCCCCGGCGGCCCAGTCCGAGCCTGGTGCCACCGGCTCGGTTCTGTGCCCATACCCCGCCGCGTTATAGTCCATTTTTGTGTTTGTATCAGAAACTGCATGACCTGAGTGGGAGGAGTTCATAGACCGTCCCAGGGGTGTGTGGGGGTGTGTTAGGGGGCTGCCATGTGGGCTGTCCCCTCACATATTTAAGCAGGAGCCCAGGTTGGCTCCACCGTTGATCCATGAAGGGGGGTACCTAAGAGCATTTCCAGGAGCATCCAAGCAGAAGCCAGGCCACATACGCCCCCCATGTAGGCCGAAAGGTAACTTGACCCATTTTGACTGCCTTTTGTCTGTAACCCATGCTTGTATTTGCACCTCGACTCTTACCTGTATATTATTAAACCTTTTGTATATATTTTGTCTAGGTGCCCTCCAAGGCTAATTAAAATCTTATAAACTTTAATCTGAGTTGGTCTGTCTTGATCATCGGCCTCACAGCCTAGTACTCGGTCTATAATATATAGATACCCCAAGGCTGGTTTCGGCCTTGTTATAAGTCGGTCACGGACCAGTCTTATAACTAAACTAGAAACTGGTGGCAGCCGTTCAGGGTTTCTGGACGAGGAAAGTGTTCCCCTCATCCCCCCGGGTTTTCTCCCTGAGCCCGTGGGGGACGGGGGTTAACAGGGGGAACAGAAATCTGGCGCCCTTTTGTGCACCCTAGGGGCCGTGCAACGTTGAAATACCCCCCAAGTCAGGCCGTCGTCCCTCAAGTGGGCCGGCGGATTAGGCTTTTTCCTCACACTGTTGAACATCAGCCACTGCACCTGCTGGCCAATTCCTGCTGCTTGGCCTTGTCTAGTCCGCTATCTACCTGGACTGTGCCAAACGTTCTCCAGCTATAACTGGACTGTCACCCATTTAATGGCTACACCTGCGGTGCCCTGCCTCTGTACCTGCACCGCCAACCCAGACCTGCACTTTTCGGCTACCCACCGCCTGCATTACCCTCCCGCACCCGCGGTGGGCCAAGAGGATCCGTCATACCCAGGCGTTTCCAGCTAGTCTAGTTGGAAGCATTACAGTACGAACCGAACATCAAATATGGATCCCGCCGGAGTGACTCTGTCTGACCTGGTAGCCATGGTGAACCGTCATGGCGTCCACCTAGGGAAATTGTTTTTAAAAGCTGCAGACCCTCACCACCCGTCTGGACCAAGTTCTTGTCTGCAAATGGCATCTACACCTGCTCCGCCACCTACTGTGGTTCCGCCTCCTGTTGCCATGTCCATCCTAGGCTGGCACCTGCCTCTGCCTGCCGTTATTCTGGAGACCCCCGTACAAAGTCGTGGCTTCCTTAATCAGTGGGACCAAACATTTTGAGGTCCTGGGTCACCCAGTTTTCTTCCAACCGTGCCAAGGTGGCCTTCATCATTAGCCTGTTGTCAGGTGAAGCCTTGGCCTGGGTCACACCTCTTTGGAAGATAGGGGATCCGTGACAGGGGACTTCCAGGAATTCCTGAGCGCCTTCAGAAAAACCTTTGAACTAGCTGGGCGCAACAAAATCTGCTGCTTCATCGCTGCTCCGGTTCCATCAGGGCAATTCTACTATGGGCCAGTATGCCATCCAATTCCGTACCCTGGCCTCCGAGCTTGCCTGGAACAATGAGGCCCTCGTTGCTGGATTCTTGGGGGGCCTCGATGGATGCATTAAGGACGAATTGGCTGGTCGTGATCTACCTACCACTCTGGATGACCTCATCGCTTTGGCTACCCGGATCGACATCCGTTTTGCGGAGAGGGAGCTAGAGCTTTGCCAACAGCCAGTGTCCTCCCGTCATCGCAAGCTTCCATGCCTCGCACTTGAGACCCCGACTCAGCCTCGTCTGGCACCTGCGTTCACCCAAGATGAGCCTATGGAAGTCAACCGCACTCATCTCTCCACAGAGGAACGCACCCGTTGACGCAGCCTTAATCTGTGCCTGTACTGTGGTGGTGCTCGTCACTTTCTGAAGAACTGTCCAGTCCACCCTGCTGTGCCCCGGGAACCTCGCTGCCATGGTGTTGTGGGTGAAGTGACCCTGAATGATGGCGCCTCAGCTCCTCGTCTGACCACTCCGGTCACTCTACTTTTGTCGTCTGGTGCTGCCTATGAAGTTCCTGCCTTGCTGGATTCTGGCTCCTCCAAGAACTTCATCCATCCATCTCTGCTAGAGAAGTTCGGCCTGCCTGTCTCCCATCTAGAGAAGTCCCTACGTTTCTCATCCATCGACAGGGAGATCCTGAAGGAGCCAGTCCAGTTCCGTACCCTGCCTGTGTGCTTGAAGGTTGGCAGTTCCCACCAGTAATATCTGTCCTTTTACGTCCTGCCAAGTTCATCTGCTTCCAGTCTTGCTCGGGCTTCCGTGGTTCCAGCTTCACAGCCCAATCCCTGGACGGGAAAAAACTGGTGAAGTTGTTGAATGGGGCAAGCATTGCCACTCTCGTTGCCTCAAGCCTGCCCATCTGGAGCAAACCGGACATCCTGTTTCTCTGCCCGTTTGTTCTGCTGTGCTGGTGGAAGATCCGCATTTGCAAGATGAGCTCTGTTCTGCAAAGACACCTCTGACTCCCACCCACCCCACCCCCTGCCTTCTGTTTCTAATTCTCCCCAAGTCCAAGAAGTTTTCCGGGACTCTCTGGACACCTCCACTGAAGACAGTTCTTGAGATACCGAGGAGGAGGTGGATACCCCTGGCTTTTTCGTGGGGACCGGCTAGCCTGGAGGGGAGGGCTTAAGGGGGGGTACTTTTAAACGTTCACGCCACGGTCCCTGCTACAGACCGTCAGCGTGCCCGTGTCCTGGTGTCCCTGGCTCTGTTCACTCACCTGTCCCCGGCTCCTGCTGGCAAGTCTAGTCACCATGGCTTCCCCCAGCTTCCTGTCTTCCTGTGCCACACGTGCTCCTCTAGGGGCGCATGCAACGGCCTGCATGGTATTTAAGGAGTCAGCGTTCCTTGGTCTGGCCCCGGTGACCTGTGACTCTCTGGCTTCTTAAGGAGCTTTCTCCCCCAGCTTGGTGTCGGTTCTTTGTTGTTAAACCAGCTTTAGAGCGCGAACCCCCTTTGGGTGCTGCATTGCTTTCCGTTCGCTATACGTTCATCTGCACGTTTATTTGGTTTACCCGTTTGAACATCAGCCACTGCACCTGCTGGCCAATTCCTGCTGCTTGGCCTTGGCTAGTCCGCTATTTCCTGGAATGTGCCAAACGTTCTACGGCTATATCTGGACTGTCACCCGTTTAACGGCTACAACTGCGGCACCCTGCCTCTGTACCTGCACCGCCAACCCAGACCTGCACTTCGGCTACCCACCGCCTGCATTTACCATCTGCGCCCCACGGTGGGCCAGAGGATCCGTCATACCCCAAGCGTTTCCAGCTAGCCTGGTTGGAAGCGTTACAGATACTAGATATTTTAGGGCCTCTTTAGAAAGATAGGTATGTCAGCACCCTGTAAAGTAAGTCCAAATGTAGCCCCAGTCATTAGGTAGGTATATAAGCTTCGGTAGGTAGATGTATAGGTTTCCCCTGTAAATAGTTACTGTATATCCTCCCTGTAGGTAGTTACATGCCCTTGTCCAATAAATTTAGGGGATCAATTTAAAATTGGGATTTAAACAGTCCTCCTCATCATGCTGTTCAATGTTGACATCATATGACCAATACAACCACTTACAATTGATCAACAGCACCTTACCACTGCAAGGCTTCAAGCAGGATGCTCTCAGACGGAAGCAGCCATTGAGCTTAGAGTGTCACAGAGTGTTAGCAGCAGGTTGCAACAGAGATACAGAGAGACTGGAAGAGTCACAGAAAGGCAAAGAAGTGGACGTCTTTTGGGTACATCACACACTGCTGACCACTTCATTGTAAACAATCCTTGGGGAACAGGATGATAAATGTACACAACTCCAGGCACATTTAAGGGGAGATGAGAGGGAACCAAGTGTCACATCAGACCAGGGGCCCCCCAAACCCCCGGGCCATGGACCGACATCGGCCATGGAGCATTCTTCCGGTCTGCAGCCCCGGGCCCAAATTATGCCACCCACCTGTTTTACTGTATCAGTCGGGGTGGTCAGCATTTTACTCTGCAGGACCGTTTAAAACGGTGCGCAGAGTTATCAGTTGCACACAAAGCGTGGAGCTGCTTCGCCATGGAGAAAGCAGAGGTGGTTCATTACTGTCGCTGCTTTCCCAATTGTTGTAGATACAGCGCTCAGTGAGCACTGTATCTACACATCAGCAGCACAGGGACTGTGATGCAGCAGTGTCATCACGCACCCTGCACCACTTGGTCTCACCAGACACAGGCTCTGCAGGGGTTTGGGGAAAGGTGAGTAACTTTCTTGTTTTTTATTAGCCTGGCTATTTACCTACGGGGGAGTGTGGCATGTAGTAATATATTGTAAAGAGGAGCCACTAGCCCTCCAATCACTACATGCACTGCACGAATACATATGTTTTACAAGTGAAATTTCATTAATTGTTGAATCTGTTCCTTAGAATTGAAACCACATAAACATCCCATTAAAGGGAAAGGGCTTGCATGCATGCTGAAAATATGTATCTGGGGGCATTGTAACGGGCATCTGCCCCCAACATTTGTTCTGTGGATTCTGTAGGGGTTTTAAATCAAAACATGCAACACAGAAAAATGAATCATGGGGGTTGTTTACTAGTAAACCATCCGTTGGCCAGGACCCCCGGTTAATCACATGATTTTTGGATTAACCTTCCCAAAAATTTTCTGAAATCTCCCCGTGTTTTATAATGACTTTTTGTTGGAAGTTTTTTATTTGTGAATTATGTGAGAAAATGATATTAAGCGAACTCATTAAGATTCCAATTGAAACCCTTTGGGAAAAAATTTCCTGCTTTTTTCTGAATGATTCACCTTGATAGAAAATATAAGTTTTTGCATGGAGCCACTTAAACCAGAGGAAGGGCCCAAGTTTGTATTTTGTTTTTTCATTTTAATTCCAAATTCCCCATCTTTTATTAAAGCTTTTTATTTTTACTGTTCCACATTTAATTATTTGTTATTCATTCTTTGACACTAATACTTATTTAGCTCTGGACTTAAATCTGTAAGAATTCGGTGTGCTGCTTTTTTTTATGTGTTATCACATCCCCAGAGGCATATAGCCCTCGCTGCCAAAATGGAAAATTCCCTAACCATCGCCCCCTTCCCTAGGATCCCTTTTACACCATAGTCCACCACAGAAAGCTTTACAATAGGCACAGAGCATTACAGCTGGACTTTTTAAAGCAATGAAAAGGGTAAAATTCATATTCTTTTAATCTAAGATAGTTGGGGGAAGTTTACTCCTACCCAGGAAGAGGCGGCCCGGGATGCACATAGAAAGAAGGCCTCTAAATTTGCAGATCTAACCCAAATCTAGAGTTTTTTCAGTGTGCTAAAAAAGATTTTTGATCCGAGAACCTTCCTTCTAAAAAATTGTTGCTAACCCTTGGTGCCAGATACCGCAAACAGGTTGGAAGGTTTTTGGGGGAATCCAGGCTTATGGGGTTTTTTTTTTGAAAGGAACCTACTGGTATTTAGTGAAAATCATGAGGTCTTTTATAATTATTAGCACATTTCACTATACAATACTGTAGGTTTATTTTCATGCATCTTGCATAAAAACCATGGGCGAATGTATGAATGGGGTTGCGCCAGTTTTTTTGCGTGCTTTGACCAAAAAAACCCGTTGAAACCCTGTTCAAAAAATAATAACAGTCAGATCCAAAAATTGGCGCGTTCTGAAAGCCAAAAACAGCACTTTGAATCGAAAAAAATTCCAAAAAAACGCTATGCAAAACTACCACATGCCAATTTTTGAAACCCACATACAACATCCTCATACATTCGGGGGTTTTGCTACACTTAGGAAAAGCTATTTTTAAATAGTGAATTGGCGTCAAGTTCTTACAGTCATCCTGTTTTATTCCCCCATGCTTTTGTTTTCAAAGGGAATATGCACCATATCCACACTATATACGCCCTTTGGTTTTTTTTTCCCCAAAATTGTTTTTAAATGCTCCTTTTTTTTTTATTTTTTTTTATTAAAAAGAGAGCGAGGGAGAGGATTAGCCTCATGGAAAAGACTAATCCCCTTTCACAAAAAATACAAAAAAAAAAAGGGAAAAATACCAGACTCTGGGGATTCGCCTTGGATTGTGCTTTGTAAACATCTTTTTTTGGTAAAAAATATTCCACCTTTGAATGTAGTGTAATATTTCTTCCCTTGACTTCCATTTAACATTTGTATCCTTGAAACACATTTTGGGATTTTGTTAAAAAATCTGTGTTTTATATAAGGTCGGGTGCCTTTAAACTTACTAAACCCAATGTCCAGCTTCTTGATGTGCCAGTGCGGTCAGGGGTGTTTTTGGGGCCCCAAAAAAACTATTTCAATTAGTTGAGTGCACTTTAGTAAATAATAATGCTAAAAGTTGTTTTTACAATTTTCCCCTTTTTAGAATCCATTTGTGAACACACAATAACTGCCTCAACTTTTTTATAAAGCTGAGCTATCAGTATAATGACTTAACACTCACTGTCAATTTATCTTCAACAAATATAAAATCCAGGATCTTTTTTTCAATTTGTTTTTCTTCTTTACTGCTTTTAATAGAACTTTGAGGATATATTCTTTTTGGTGGCTGTTTCTGCTGTGAAAAAACTGGGAAAAAATTGTTTACTGAAAAAAACCCAAAAAAAAAATAAAAAAAAGTTAAACTCCCATGTGTTTTTGGGGTTTTTTTCTTTAATTTTTTTTTTTATGTCCCCCCCCCAAAGTTTTTTTTTAACAAAAACAGTGAGAAAAAAGCATTTGATACTGGGGGAGTTTTTAAGTTTCCCACCTACAAAAAATGGAGAGGGCTTTAATTTTTATCGTATATCTAAAAAAAGGATCCAAAAAGGGTCCAAAACCCCCGGAAAAATGAAGCTTTGGTGGATTACTCTATCCTACTTAGTTTTTTGTATCTACATTGTGGGGATTGTTGTAGATTATTTAAATAATGATATTACATTTGAATTTATTTTGTTGCATGGAACATCATTGAGTATTGCATTTCTTGCTTGGAAATATACTTCTTGTGGCAGAGCAACTGCTGGTAGTAGCATGTTTCTGCCACTAGAGAGTGTGCTGCCAGAGACTTGCAACAACACGCCACCAAGGGTCCTGGCCTTGGTGGGATAGGAAACCCAAACCCTTTAAATTGTCAGCGGGAGTAAGCGGTTGGCAGCGCGTTTAAATATTTTTGGTCGTCAGCCCTTTCCCGGTCGGCTCTTATTTGGGGGTAACAATGTCGGGTGGGGGGTTTTCCCCGTGTTTTCCCCGCCAGTTTTGGGGGCAGGTTTCTGGGGGCCCATAAAAGTTTCCCAGCCCAGGTTGGGCAGGGGGTGTGGTTTTCTACCTGCAGTTTGGGGTGGGGTGGGCTTGAAGGAGGGCCTTTCCCAAGACTAGGAAAAACGTAACCCAGAGGGGACGGGGGGAAGGATAAGGTGCTGTTTTGTTATGTTTGGGCAGTAGGTCCAGGGCACAGATAAGAGGGGCTCCCTGTATAGCTGAGGGGCCCAAAAAGGCCGAGGTTTTTATTTGGTTCATTTCTGAATGCTGTAAGCCTTGCCAAAATAAAACAGGTGGGCCCGAGAGAAAGAAAAAATTTTTTGCTGTGTGCCCTTCCGTTTTAAAAAACGGGGTTCCCATGAGCTAAAATCCCTGAGCTGGTCCAAGATGGCGGTGAATTTTTGATGGGTCTTATTACTAAAACTGCAAATTTTTTTGTTTTGAATAATTCCAAACTGTAACTTCCCGCTTTTTTTTGGGCCCTTTTAAAACCCCCCTAATCACCCCTGCAACAAAATCTTATTGCTAATTTACTTTTGATTGGTCAATATGTTTTTTTCTGATTTACAAATAATCTAAGACATTGTTTCAAACTTGTTAACAGTCCTCATTTTCCTAGGAGACTGCGACAACCTGTGTCACACAACAGAAATGGCAAACCCCAATTTTGACTTTTCTTGTGTAGCAGGGGGGTGGTTCTTGGGCATTTCAGGGGCACCGGGGGAATTTTTATGGACAAGGTTTAAAAACTTCTCATCTACTTTAAAAAGTTAGCATGTATGTGTAGTTTAGGATTTGTCCTTCATGCAGTGGTAATTAAAATAAAATTAAAGGTAGATGCGACAGGGAGCATACAGTTTGCATTTACATCAGCATACTTTTTTTG
>JAODAL010069862.1:0-16169 GCA_025379985.1 Phyllomedusa bahiana
TATTTGAGTACGGGTTTGGTGTTTGTGTATAAATACACTGTACAGTATGTATATTTTTCTGGTACGGGATGGTGTGTGTCTGTATAATACCCCTGTTTACGTATGTGTTTTTGTGTGTACAGGGGAATATGCTTGTTCTGTTTAATACACTGTTTTTGTTGTGATTTATATGTACAGGGTATGGTCTGTAATTTTTGTATATACACTGTCACTGTGTTTAAAATGGTGTATACGCGGCTGTGGAGTGGCAAACCCAAGCCCCGACTCCATTCCCCCGTTTCCCCAAAAATCCGACTGAAAAACCCTCATCACGGGCTTTGGGGTTTTAAATAATAATTTACTTTTTTAAAATGGTAAATCAGGTGTTTGTCCCCCCCTTATGTACAATAATCAAGCTATTTAGGAAAAAACAGCATTACAGCAAAAAAGGTTAAAAAAAATGTTTTGATCTTTTGAAACACTTTGGGGTAGAGTTTAAGAAAAAGTGTTTTGATCCAAGTCCACTCTGCACCAACTTGGGAATGTGTAGAAGAGCCTGGGATCAGATTTTGGTAAAGGGGCATGTTTTAAAATTTATCCAGAGCCCCGGGAAGATTTAGGCAGTATTGAAAGCCAAAGGTGGATTTAACCCAAAAAATAACAAAATAATTTTCAAAAATTAAAACACTTTGATTTTTTAGGAGCAAAAAAAAGTAACAAGCAAATTACAGGAAAAGAATTGCAGAATAAGCAGATGCTAAATACTTGCAAATCAAATTTATGTATAAGATAGGTAAGGGTGACTGTTATAAAATTACGTAGCCTCATGTACAAAGCTGTAGTCCATGGTGAGATATGGAAGCCTGAAAGTCAAAAGTTTCAAAACATTGTTACCATTTTGCTTGTCAGTGTAAAATCTATTTATTGGATATGACTTTAGGACACAAAAAAATGTAAATATGCAAAACACTGCAGAAACATTTGTGGAGTCTTTGCATTTTTTGTGGGAAATATTATTGCCTCCATTAGATCCTGCATACATAACCTCACATCTGATCTCATTATTTCCAGGCTAGAGAACGGCCTCTCTACACTAACTTGGGACAGTGGCAACATCTCTAACAATGTTGGGGTATAAAGGAATTGCCTCGGCCACAGTCAGTTTTGATGAATCGTTGAACTCTTGTACTTCTTTGAAAGCAGGTGAAAAATGTTGCTGAAATCTGTTTGCCTGGGAGCGGGATCTTCTCCCCTGGGGCAGTGCTGTGCCTGCTCCATGTCATCAATTACACTCCTCATGTGATAAAGCTGAAGATATGGGAGCAGCAGCACTGGCCGGACCCAATTCCTTTGCTCTTTGCATCGAACTAACTGGACCAACTAATTATATATTTTTTATGACGACTCCGACTCCTGCAAAATAGCCACCGACTCCACGACTTCGCAGCCCTGGTATACAGGGTATGGTGTGTATCTATATAATACACTGTACAGTATGTATATATAGTGTGTACAGCGTATGGTGTGTATCTGTATAATACACTGTACAGTATGTATATATAGTGTGTACAGGGTATGGTTTGTATCTGTATTACACACTGTGCAGTATGTATATATATAGTGTGTACAGGGTATGGTGTGTATCCGTATAATACACTGTACAGTATGTATATATAGTGTGTACAGGGTATGGTGTGTATCTGTATAATATACTGTACAGTGTGTATATATAGTGTGTATACAGCATATGGTGTATGTATAACACACTGTACAGTATGTATATATAGTGTGTACAGGGTATGGTGTGTATGTTGTTAAATTTACTGTCCCGTATTTATATATAGTGTGTTTCAGAGGTTTTGGCGTTTTATCTGGTTATAAATACACTTTAAATATGTATATTATGTGTACAGGGTTTGGGGATCTGTATTATACACTGTACAGTATGTATTGTAGTGGTACAGGGTTTTGTGTGTTTGTGTATAATCACTGTAGGGTTTTAAAAGGGGGAATTTTTTTTTTTTTAAAATTTTTTTTTTTTTTTTTTAAAAAAACCCCCCCCAAAAAAATTTTTTTTTTAAATTTTTGGGGGAAACAAATTTTTTTTTTGGGGGGGGGGGTTTTTTTTAATAAATTTTTTTTTTAAAACATTTTTTTTTTTTTATTTTTTTTTTTTTTTTTTTTTTTTTTTAAAAATTGGGGAAGGGGGGTTTTTTTTTTTTTTTTTATTTTTTTTTTTTCCCCCCCCCCCCCCCCCCAAAACCCCCCCTTTTTTTTTTTTTTTTTTGGGGTTTTTTTTTAAAAATTTTTCCCTTTTTTTTTTTAGGGGGGTTTTGTTTTTCTGAAAAATTTTTTGGGGAAAAAGGGGCCCAAAAAAATTTTAAAAAAGGGGCCCAAAAAAAAATTTTTTTGGGGGGGGGTTTTTTTTCCCCCCCTTTTAAGGGGGAAATTTTGGGGGGTTTTCCCCCCTTTTTTTTAAAAATTTGGGGGTTTTTTTTTTTTCCCCCTTCGGGGTTTTTGGGGGGAAAGGGTTTTTTTTTGTTCCCCCCCGGGGGGGGAAAAAAAAAACGGAAAAAAAAACCCCCCCAAAAAAAAACCCCCGGGGTTTGGGGGGTTTTTTTTTTTTTGGGGTTTTTGGGGTTTTTAAAATTTTAAAAAACCCAAATTTTAAAAAAAAAACAAAAAAAAATTTTAAAATTTTAAAGGGGGGGGGGGGGGGGTTTTTTTTTAAAATTTGGGGAAATTTTTGGGGGGGGGAAAACCCCCAAAAAATAGGAAAAGGGGGGCCCCTTTTTTGGGGGGGAAAAGGGCCCTTTCCCCAAAGGGGGGGGGGGAAAAACCCCCAAAAAAACCTTTTTTTTTAAAAAAAAAATTTTTTTTGGGGGGGGGGGGGTTTAAAAAAAGGGGGGGGAAAAAACCCCCCTTTTTAAAAGGGGAAAAAAACCCGGGGGGGCCCCATTTTTTTGGGGGGGGGAAAAAAGGGGTGGGGGGGCTTTTTTGGGGAAGGGGGGAAAAAACCCCCCCCTTTTTTTGGGGGCCGGGAAAAAAATTCCCTTTTGGGGGGGTTTTTTTTAAAAATTTTAAAAAAAATTTTTAAAAAAAAATTTTTTAAAAAAAAAAACCCTTTTTTTAAAAAAATTTTTTTTTGGGGAAAAAATTTTAAAAAAATTTAAAAAGGGGAAAAAAAACCCCAAAAAATTTGGGGGAACTTTCCTTTTAAAAAGGGGGAAAAAAAGGAAAAAGGGGGTTTTTAAAAAAAAATTTTTTTTTGGGGGGGTTTTTTGGGGGGGGGGTTTTTAAAAAAAAAAAAAAAAGGGGCCCCAAAATTATTTTTTTAAATTTTTAAAAAAACCAAAAAACCCGGGAAAATTCAAAAAAAAAAAAAACCCTGGGGTTTGGCGGGGGGGGGTTTCCCCCCCCAAAGGAGCAACCCCCTTTTTTTTTTTGGGGGGGGAAGGGGGAAAAACCCGGCCCCCGGGGGGGAAAAAAATAAAAAAAAAATTTTTTTTTTGATAATAAAAATAAAAAAAAAAATTCAAAAAATTTAAAAAAAATTTGCCGAAAAAATTTTTTAAAAAAAAGGGAAAATTTGGGGGAAAAAAGAAAAAAGGGGTTTTTTTTTCCCCGGGGGGAAAAAAGGGGAAAAAAAAAACCCCTTTTTCCCAAAAAAAAAAAGGGAATTGGCCCTTTTAAAGGAGGGGGCCCTTTTTTGGGGAAAAAAATTCTCAGAAAAGAGCCCCCCCAAAAAAAAAAAAAAAAAAAAAAAAATTTTCCAAAATCTAAAGGGGCCCCTTTTAAAAATTAGGATATTGGAAATTGCCGGGAAAAAACAGTAATTCAAAATTTTTGAAAACCCATTCTATTGGCCCGGATAAAACCCCGCCAATCAAAAATGGGGCGGGCAGTGAACCCTTAAAACCCATGAAAAACTATGCCAATCCCAAAATTTAAAAAGGCCCGGGCAGTTTAAAATACAGTTTAAAAAACAGAAAAGAAACTTTTTTGGCCCGAAACTAGCGGGGGCTTGGCTATCCCAGCCAATCAGAGGCGGGGCTTCTTTTTCCCTTTGAAATTCCCTTTGGGGGAAAAGTAAATTTCCGAGCGAGCTCTTTGATTTAGGGTAAGTTAAAAGAGGGCGTTAAATTTTTACCAATGGGAGAAAAAGGGGGACGCTCCTGGGGTTTTTAATGCAATCTGAAAATAAAACTGTACATGGCCGAAATCAAATTATGGGGACTAAAAGAAGGGGTTTCCCGATGTGTATATAAAAAAAAAATTTAAAAAATAGGGGGTAACAAAAAAAATATAAAATCAATCAAATAAGTTTATTTCTTATTTTTCGTTGCCCCTTTACTATTGATCCTTGGATAACAAAAATTTAAAAAAATTAAACCCATGATTTTATTAAATTAATATTTTTTTTCGTTCCCCCCATATTATTATTCATTTTAAATTAACATGGGGGGACCACTTTCTGTAGCCCTTAAAATTTTTTTTTTTGGCCATGTACAGTTTTTTTTTTTCAGATTGCTTTTAGAAAACCCAAAAGGAGCGTCGCTCGCTCCCCTTTGGTTTCCCCCAAAAAAAAAGGGGTTTTTTTTAAACTTTCCCAAATCACAGAGCTCGCTCGGAATTTCTTTTCCCCATAGAACTTTTAATGGGGAAAGGGGGTTTCGCGCTCTAAAATTTGGGCAAAGCGGCCCGAGCTGCCGCTGCTAAAACCAATCAGCTCGTTTTCCCTTTTTTTTTTTTTTAAAAAAAAATAAATTTTTAATTTCGGAAGATAGGCAAAAGTTACTTTTAAATTGTACGGGGAAAAAACAACAAAATACATGGGGGAACCCAAAAATTCATGTAAAATGAATAGGTTCAAAGGTTAAGTTTTCCCAAATTACTAAATCCGAAATTTAAAAGACTGTATCTAAAAAAACACTACGGGGGGAAAACCCAAAATTTCCCAATTTTGAAGCATGGGTTTTAATGAAAAGGGTTTAGATAGTAAACTTAAATTAATATAACAAACCCAACCTCAAAAAAAAATTTTGAAAAACAAAAACAAAACAGTGCGTGCCGCCCCCTTTAAATTATCTTAGTGGGAAACTAATACTTATTTAAGATCAAAGAAAAGTTTAGGGGGATTGTCGGGGGGGCCAATGCAGGGTGGGAAACCAGTTCCTGTTTGGGGAAATGGGGAAAGGGAAACAAAACCCCATGGCCCCCAGCAAACTTTACGGGGAAAACCTTTTACTGGGGCACCTCTAATTTTCACCAGGGGATTCCCAAAGGCTTTTACATGTGGGGGTCCACCCCAGTCCGGGGCCAAATCTTGGCAAAACTTGTCGGGGGCACCCACGAGGGTTTAAATAAAACTTTTTAAAGGGGGAAGGAGTTTTATTAAACAGCGTTATCCATTTCTTTTTCCAAAGGGGGTATAGGAGACAGCCAGTACCGACAATAGTTTTTCCGGGGGCAATAAACAGGAGTTCAGTGAGACAAGTACGAGCCCACTGGGGAATGGATATCCTAGGGTCCAGGTATAATAGGCAATGTCTTGGGCCCATCAGGTAGGGAAAAGGGGCCCATTTTAAATTTTTAAAAGAACCTAAGAATTTTTTTCCCAAAAAACCCCCGGGAAATTTTGGGGAAAAGCCCACAACAAGTGGAAAAAAGGTCCCCCGGCTAAAAAAGACATTTTGGACAAAACTTTCCCGGGAAAAATTCGGGTTTTTAAATTTATTTTATTTTGGGGTTTGGAAAGGAATATTTACCCCCTGGGGTGAAAAATAAAATTAATTGAGTTCCCCCTCTCCCGAATTTGTGGGTTTCCAATTTTTGGGGGTTTGGGCAGAGTATTGCCCACGGGTCCTCCATTTTTGGGTTTTTTTGACCCTCCAAATCCCGGTGTTTTTCTTCCCCTTTAAATGGATCCCCCCATTTTTTTCCTCAATAAAAAGCACATAAAAAAACAAAAAATCAACCCTTTTAATTTTTTTTTGGGGGGAAGGGGGGGAAAAGGGGCAACAAGGGGGGCGGGGGAAATTCGAAAAGAAAATTTGAGCAGTCTGGAACGGGCGCTTTTTTGGGCATTGGGAAAGGGGAGATAGGGGAAAAAAAAAGAGTTTTGGGGAGATGTGGTTATTCCCCCCGGGCAAGATCGGGAAACTTTCCTAAGTGTAAAGGTCTTTATATAGCTGGGATATATAAAACCAAACCCCCCCCCCCCTTTGCCTTTAAGGGGGGCCAAATTCAAGGTGAAATTTTCCTGCAGATTATTATTACCAGATGGGGTTGTTATGCGTTACTCCCTAAAAATATTTACAAGCCCCTTCCCACCGTTTCCATATTGGAAGACTTTGTTTAAGAAAAAAGGGGGCCTTTGGCTTCGTTGGGAGGGTTTAAGCTGTGCCTAAAAAGGGGAAAATAAAACTTTTTGCAGTTTTACCCCCGATTTCCCGGGGGTTTATTTAACAGTTTCCCTGACCCTCAGGTGATCCAACGTATGCCACCTCCCCAGATGGGAAATTTGGGGGCCCAAAAATTTGGGTTTGCGCAAACCCGGGGGGTAAGGAGGCACCTCCCAGACCCCCAGGGGGTTCTGAAAAAAATTTATATAGAAAGGGGGGGCCCCCCACCATTATTCCATAAAAAAGGAAATTAGAATGGAATTTAAAGTGGGAAAACACAGAGAAATTTAAGGTACATTGGGGACTGGAAAAGAATATAAAAAATTTTTGGGAAAAAAATTCATCTTTACCAAACTAATCCTGGCCCTCCCGTGCGAGGCAGCCTACTCCACCCCTTGGGAATTTTTTTTGCGGAGATTAAACCAAAACGGGGATATTCAGGTCATAGAACTCCACAGGGAAACTTGATATAGTTTAAACCCCCCCAAAAGGTTAAAACCCGGGATGACCCTGCAATGGAGGTCGAGGTACCTTTCGAAAGGGGGAAAAGAGTTAAGGCATTTAAAGTGAGATTTGTCCCCCCTTGACCTGCAGCCCCGGGGTAATTTTCCAAATGTATTAAAAACACTTAGAGGGGTTAGGAAGTGAGGTCCCCTGGGAAAACCTGCAAATACAAGGTTTTTTTGGGGGGGGGGGGATCATCTGCATTTTAAAAAATAATCTTCTCTTTCAATGTTCCCCTTGCAAAAAAAAGGGTGTTCGGGGTCTGCTCGTAAAACGGGGCCCCTTTGGGGTCAAAGGCCCATGGCAAAAAAAAAAGGGGAGATAGGGGACCACCCCCACCTGGTACCTTTACCAAAAAAAGAATCCCAAATGAGGCCATTTACCCCAAATTTTGGGGACCTTTGGGGGCAATACCCGGAGCTTAACCCATGAGACAAAAAAAATGGACCAAACCCCCAAAAATTAAATTAGGACCCCCCACAAGTAGTTCCCTTACCAGTAAAGGCTTTGTTTTTCCCAGGGAAAACCCGTTCCTAGCACCTACAATTTTGAGTGGGGGGGCCTTTCAAGTTCATATAAAGGGCCCGGGGTAGGGGTTCATGGGGCCCTATGTTTTACCGGGATAAAACCCCGATTTAACAGCCCTTTCACCAGGGAAGGAATGACGGAGTTAAACGGATGGCCCAAAAAACTAGCCATTTTCTTGACAACCGGGCTTTAGGGGGGGATATCGGGCCCCATTAAAGATGAGCATGAACCCCGGGTTTTCCCCCCCCCCCCACCAGGTTTGGGGATTACAAAAAATTATGCTTCACGATCGAGGGGGGAGGGCTGACGGTATTTTTCCTCATTTAAAAAAAAAGTCTAGTAACAAATGGGGGTAAAGGGAAATTTTAGGATCCTGCCTTTTAAAATTTTATTGTTAAAACCCCTTTTTCCAGGAGATTTGGCATTTTTAAATGAAGAATAGCTATTTTTGAATTCCCCAGGGGGGATGGAGCATTCCAAAATTTCCCCCAAAGCTCCTTGTAAGGGAAGGCAAATTTTTACCCCCTTTAGAAAAGTCCAATATTTCCCCCTCAGAGCCCGGGAAATGTTTGGAAAACCAAAACAGGGTTTCATAGGGAAAATACGAAAAGCCTCCGCCACCTGTGAAATTTTTAAAAATTCATCCCCTTGGGGTGCTTCAGGCAAAGGTTTAAATTTTTTGGGGGCTCTGGGGACCTTTTTGCCATACCGGCCCCAACCCGTTTTACCACACCTCTGACCCATTTTTAAAAAAATAGCCTGTGAAAAAAAGGGGGCGGAGCTTTTCCCTTTCCCCCGCTAATTGTGGGTTTTAAAATTTTTTGCTAAAAAGCCAACCTGATTGTTTTCCTTCCAAAGGTCCCTGATTTTTTTTAAGCCCCGTTTCCCGCCCCCGCCACTCTTGTCCAATGAAAACAGGCCCTTTTTCTTGCATGGGGAGCCCCTTTTAAATCGGAAAACCCCGCCATGGGGCAGCTCCCCCCAAAAATACGCTTTAAAAGGGGCCCAAATTTGGGCAGAAGGGGGGGATTGGTGCTCATTTTAAAAATTTAAAAAGGGCCTCCCAAATTTTTTCCCGTAAAAAGGGCAAATGGCGGAAGGAAGGGTTTTAAACCCGTAAGGGGGTTTTTTAAAAAGCCAGGATTTTGTTCTGGGCAAGGTCTGCCAGGCCCCGACGGAGCACTTACGGGGGAATGATCAAAGGACCCGGGGCGCGATAGATACCTACACCCGCCAAAAGGGGGAAAGTTTTCCTATTTACTTTGGGGCCCAATTTTTATTTTTAGGGCATGCATTTTTTTCCCCGGGGAAAAACAAAAATAAAAAAAGGGAAAATCGGGTGGCTGGACCGGCCCCGGCATCAACTAGGGGCCCCCGGGGTCTTTCCGCCCCTGGTTAAAAGGGCCGGGGGGGGAGCCCAAAACCCGGGCCCGGGGGTTTTGCCCCGAACGAAATCTATCCTGAAAATACCCGGGGCGAGTTTTTAAAAACCCCCCAAAACCCCAAGGGGTTTTTGCATGGGCGGGGGCCCCCTTAAATTAAAAATAAAATTTCCCCAAAAGAATAACCTCCATCTGGAAAAAAGGGGGGGGGGGAAAAAAGGTAAATTTAAACAAAATTTTTGTGGTTTTTTTTTAACCCAAAAAAAAAACATAAAGGGTATACCCGCCCCGCTTATCATATCAAAAGGGAAACCGACGGAAGAAATACATTTTTTTCGAATTAAAAACGGGCCCCCCTCCCGGGATGTGGGGAAAATTCAGAAAAGATAGAACCATCCTACCCATGGTTTTTCCGGGACATGGGTCCCCAGGGCCAAAAAGGTGAGTCCCTGGAGACCCAAATTTTTTTTCCCCAATAAGAATTTTTAATTTTAACCCCATTAAAAAGGGTTTTTTTTAATCTGAATTTATTAAGTCCCCCCCACTTTTCCCTTATAGAAAAATTTTAAAGAAGCCCTGGTGTTTTTTCAAAAAAAAGGGGAAACCTATGGCACCCCCCAAGGGGCCCCCCCCATCCCTCCAAAACCTTTAAAAAATCGCAATACCCCCCAGGTTTTTTACCCAGAACAGAAAACATTTGGAAAAACGCGCGGGACATTTGCAGTTTTGACCCCAATAAAAACCGGGTTTTTTCCCCCAAATCCCCGTCCCAACTGCTGGATAAAAAACCCAAACCCCCAAACCCCTATTAAAAACCGGGAAGAGGGGGGGAAAGGAAGCCAAAAATTTGTAAACACCCGCCCGTGCCGACAAGCGGCGCCCCCAAAAAAAAAGTTGTAAAAAAGCAAAAAGTTTTTTAAAAGGGGTATACCCCGGGGGGTAGAACCTTACATTTTTTAAAATAGATCACATAAAGCTCAAAAAGGGGTTTGGGGAGCAAAGGGGGAGGGGCGGGGATTATTTTGGGAAAAAGGGGAAAGGGGGAAAAAAGGGGGGGGGGAGGGGGAAAGGGGAGGGAGGGGGAGAAGGGAGAAAGGGTCTGCCCTAAATGAAATCAGAGAAATTTTAAACCCCTGTTTTTCCCCAAAATGTTTTAAAACTTTTAAAGGAATTTTTTAGGAAAATGAACCCTTTAAAGGGGCTACAAAGGAAACTGTAAAGGGGGAAAAGGGTAAGTTTTCCCCTGGTGGGGC
This sequence comes from Phyllomedusa bahiana, assembly GCA_025379985.1. Lineage (NCBI taxonomy): Eukaryota > Metazoa > Chordata > Amphibia > Anura > Hylidae > Phyllomedusa > Phyllomedusa bahiana. The sequence goes on from JAODAL010069862.1 coordinate 10,051, forward strand.
ACTAAGGACCACGCAGATTCGGGGCCCCCGGATGTTTTTTCTAACCCCGTCCCCCGAGCGGCCCCCAGGGTTGTCAAAGAAAAGGGGGTTCCTTTTCCCCCCACCGAAAACCCGGGAAGCTGGGGGGGGGTTTTTTTAAAACATAGCATATTTCAGTCCCCCCTCCCGAAGCTTAGCCTTTGCCGAGGTAAAATTTGACCCCTTTTTTTTGAATTTTTCCCAAAGAAAAGTCCCGGGGGTAAACATTAAGTTAACATTTTCATAGGGAAAATTGGGGGCCCTTTTTCCCCGCATGAGGCGCAAAAAAGGTGTTTACGGTTTCGGTTTAAAAAAAGGAAAAAATTTTTGCGATTTTAAAAAACCGTGGAGGAAACAACCCGGTGGCGGTGGTTTGGGAAAAATGCGGTGAGGCCCCGCTCCACTGCAAACATGACAGAAAAGTTTTCTTGCCAAATTTATCGTCAGGGGGTCCCGAGAAATTTCCCAGGTCTGGGCCCCCCCGTCCCTCAGGGGAGACCAATAAATTAAAGGGTTTCCCTTTTTCAAAGGGGATTTTCTTGGACAAAAAACCTTTCTGGCGCCCGCCCAAGGACTTGAGCTGTGACGCAGATTATTTTTTAAGTCCCCCCGGATTGGCCCATCCTCCAAGGGGCGCCTTCCCCCTCTCTGTTTTCCCCCCCCTGAAACCCCTTCAAGCAACCCCCCTGCGGTCTTGAAAAGCGTAGGGAAGGGTTCTTTTCTTAATTTCATCAAAACCCTTTTGGAAAAGGGGGTAGTTTGGAAAAGTGTGGGATGGGCCCCTAAACCCTTTTTGGGGATCTAAAACTGTAGGCCTCCTGGAGGGTGGTTTGGTTTTTTCTTTAGCAGGATTTTTAAAGGAGAAAAAGGAGGGCTTTGTATATCAGGCCCCGGGGCCCCTTTTTGCGGAAAAAGGCCCGGCTTAAACTTCTCCCCAACCCCTGGGTTGTTTTTTTAGGGGGGAAAGATGGCAATGGTAAGCAAAGTGGGAAAAAGTGGGGGATATTATATGACAGGGCCCTCCCTAAAGGGAACCCCCCTAAAACCCCACCCCCAGCTTTCTTAACAGTTACAAACTTGAAAAGTTGAGTTTAACCCCTTTAATTAAAATTTTAACAGGGGTTTTTAGGAAAATTTACGTGGAGCAAAGGGATCAAAAAAAATTTCCCCTGGTAACCCTAAAAGGTTTGGGGGGGGGTTTGTATCCCCGGGCATCTGGGGGTGATCCAAACCCAAAGAAGGGGGACCCGGGAGGAGAAAGGGGGATTTCCCAAAGTGGGCAAAAACTATTGTTGCGTAATCTTTCAGGGGCCCTGGCCCTCCTCTGGGCCCCCGGGGGGGAGGGCAGGGGGGACCCTGAAAGGGAGTTGTTTTTAAAGCCAAATCCCCCAAAAGTATCCAATGAAGCCTGAGGGGACCTGCCTTTTTCAATTTCCCCTGCAGTATTTTAATAAAAAAACAGAGTGCGGGGGTTTTAAAGCTGTTTAGAAATGGCCACATTTACTGTCTCCTTTAGGGGGTCCCTGGGGCAGGGGAGCTTGGGGAAAAAGGCCCCTCCCACAGCAGAGAAAAAGGGCCCGCGGGGGTATGTGACCCAAAACGGGCCCCCAACCCCCTGTTCTCCAAGTATCTGGAGTAAATTTGGGGGCTCCACCTTTTTGGGGTCAAATCCTCAGGGGGGTTGATGGGTACACCCTTTCCCGTCCCCTCCCTCCCAAAACCCGGGGGGGCGGTTTAAAAAGCGGCCGTCCAATTGTGCATTTGGTCCCTTGGGGTTCCCCCCGGGGAAATGTGGGAACCGTAAAAAACCCCCGCCAAACCCCACCCCGCCCCAGGAGCCCCTGTAATCCCTTTTCCGGTTGTCAGTGGCCCGGGCCTGAAACAGACACCCGGCATGCAGGGGCTTCCCGGAGTCGGCCCCAGAGGGAAAGAAGCACAGGAGAAATTTTGCGCGGCCCCGCAAGGGCGAAAACCCCCCAACAGGCCCCCAAAAACTCTGGGCCCCCAAACCACAGGAAGAAACTTCTCTAACGGTCCCGTTAGGCAAGCGCAGCCGTGTGGATCTGTAGCCAGGCAGTCAGTCCAGTCTCTCCTTCTTCTCACACACCCCCGGTGGGTGAAAAAAAACCCCCCGTTTTCCCCGCCTTTTTACTGTATTTTGGGAAATGTCCCCTCTTTGGGAAAATTTATTGGTCAAATTTTTTTCCAAGGTTAGAATGGGTTTTCCCCGTCGCTTTCCCATTCTGATTTTGTTCCCAAAATTTTCCCCCCCATATGGAAAATAATTGGGCCAAGGTCCTCCCCCTTCCCGATTGGGTGGTTTATTTCCCCAAAAGGAAAAATTTGGAAATTAAAAAAATTTGAATTTAAATGGGATTTCCCCCCCCGATTTCTCTATAATTTCAAATTTCCCCCCTGTACGCCCGGGCTCGGCGACAAAACGCGTTTTTTCGGGATTTAAATGATTTATTTTTACAGGGAAAATTTTAGCTTTTAGGTGGTTTAATTTTTTTTACCCTAGTTTCCAACTTTTTGGGAAAAGAAAAAAGGGAGGAGAAACCCCAAGTGGGCGGCGCGGTAGCGCGCCCCGGCAAAAAATTTTTTTCCCTGGCACCCCATCTTGTTGGTAGCCCCGGGCCCCCCCCAAAAAAAAGCCAAAACCCACCTCCAAACCCCAAATGCATAAAGGGGTTTGGGGAAAGCCCCGGTAATACCCCTTAAAACCAAATTTGAAAGCCCCCCAAAAAAACCAGGTATTTCCCCTTACAGGGCCCCCGGAAAATTTCCCCCCTTTTAGCCCCAAATAGATGCCCCCCCTGTAGCCAGGGGAGGGTTTCCCCCCCCTTTTTTAGCCAGGGGAGGGGCCCCCCATTGTTTGCCGGGAGGTGCCCCCCAAATTTTTAGGCCCGGGTAAGGTGCCCCCCCTTGTTAGCCAAAGGGAAAGGTTGCCCCCATTGGGCGCCAGGTAAAGGGGCCCCCATCTGTTTGCCGGTAGTGCCCCATCGGGTTTTCCCCGGGTTTGTGCCCCATTGGGTTTTCCAGGTTGATTTTCCCCTCTGTTGCCCGGTAGTGCTTCCCCCTGTTGCCGGGGAGTAAAACCCCCCTTTGTTAGCCAGGTAGTGCCCCCATTGTTTTGCCCGGTTGGCCCCCATCTGTTAGCCAGGAGTGCCCCCATTGTTAGGCCCCGGTAGTGCCCCCCTTTTTGCCAGGGGGAGTGCCCCCATCTGTTTTGCAGGGGAGTCCCCCCTGTTTCCCCGGGGAGATGGGCCCCTCTGTTTGGGCCGGTAGTGCCCCCTTTTTAGCCAGGGTTTTTTTCCCCCCTTTGTTAGCCAAAGGGAGTGCCCCCCTTTGTTTGCCCGGGGAGTGCCCCCCCCCCCCTGTTTGCCAAAGGGAGGGGCCCCCCTCTTTTTTAAACCGGTCGTGCCCCCATCTGTTTCCCACGTAGATGCCCCCTCTGTTGCCAGGAAAGTTTGCCCCTTTTTAAAGCCGGGTTAGTGCCCCAAACTGTTACCCAGGAAAGTGCCCCTTTGTTGAAAGGTAGCCCCCCCCTTTTGTTGCCAGGTGGGCCCCCCATCTGTTAAAGAAAGGTTTAAGTGCCCCCTTTTTGTTGCCAGGTTTTGGGCCCTCTCTTTTAGCCAGGTAGAGCCACCAAAAGCTAATAAAAATCAAAAAAAATTAAAATCCATTCCCTTACCAGGGCTCTTGCTTTTGCGGCCAGCTCCCTGCCCGATCTTTTCCCGCGGGGCAGGGGGAATGAGGAGACGACCGGGGCTTTCCACTCCCCTGCAGCCCGCCCCTTTCCTTCCCCCCGGCGCCGTTGACCGGGTATGTACGGCGCAAAAACCGGCCCCCGTCCCATCAGGGAGGGAGGGGGGAGGGAGCGATCCCCCTTTCCTCCCCCCCCCCCCATTTGAGACCCGCGGGGCGGGTGAGGGGGCCCCGCGCGGGCCCCCGCTGCCCCCGGGCCTGTGGGGGAGGGGGTTCCCGGCGGCGAAGATTTAGCGCACCAGCGCTACTCTTGCGCCGGGGTTTAAATTTAAAGGACCCCGCCCCCTGGGGGGCGGTGGGGGGAAAATCCCAAACCCCCCCGGGAGGGCGGGGGGGACCCCAAAAAAGCGGGACCCCCCCCGCCAAAAAACGGGCAGAGTTGGCTTGTATTTTTTTTTAAAAATTTAATAAAAAAAGGGTTTTTTTTTTTATTTTAAATATTTTCTTTCCCCGCACTCCCATGAGCGCCGGGTGGATTTCGGGTTGGCCCCGCTTTTTTTCCCCATGGGATACAAGGGGGAAAAGTAGCTCGCGCTTGATTGGTGGGATAGCCAACCCCGCTAGCTCCCCAAAATTTCAGCTCTTTTCGTATTTTTACTGTATTTTGCCCTTCCCCGGGCCTTTGGGAAATTTTTTGATTGGCCCAAAATTTTCTCCCTAGGTTTATAATGGGCCCTTTTGTCGCTCCCTATTTAAATTGGGTAAATTTAATTTTCTCCAAAGGTTTTAAAGGGCACTGTGTTTTCCTATTCTGTTTGGGTGGTTTATCCCCAAAACCAATGAAAATTTGGGTTTAAAAAACAATTTAAATTTAAATGTATTTCCCGGCCCAATTCCTTTATTGCAATTCCTGTTTTTGGGCCCCCGGGTCTCGGCGACAAAGGGCGTTGTTAAGGGATTTAAGTGCTTTTTTTTTAAATTGAAGGGTTCTGCTCTTTATCTGATAATGTTTTACCTTAATAAAAAGGGATTTTTTTATTATAAATCCAAGCCCCACGTTTCCCCGAGGCCGAGATTTCCCTTTTGCGCCCCTCTCTCCATAGACTTTCAATGGGGAAAAAAGGAGCTCGGGACTCTTTATTGGCTGGATAGCCCCAAACCGCCCGCCCACATTAACCAAAACAGTCTTTTCTGCCTTTTTCTGTATTTTGGGCTGTCCCCCCTTGGATTTTGAAAATTTGGGTTTAAAAAATTTTCCCCTAGGCCCCATAAAGGGTCTGTGTCGCTTTTCCCATTCTGTTGGTGAAACTAGCCAAGCCCCCCGCTAGCTAAACCCAAACCGTCTTTTTCTGCTTTTTTACTATAAATTTTTTTAAACGTCCCGCCGGTTTGATTCCCGATTGGTCCCAAACGTTCTTTCCCTAAAAGGGGTTTTAAAAGGGTTTTCCCGTCGCTTTCCCATTTTGATTGGCCCGGTTTTTTTTAATTTTTTTTTTTTTTTTCCCACCAATTGGGGAATAGCTTTTTTGAAATTTTAAATTTCCCTTTTTTTCCCGGCAAAAATTTTCCCAAATTTCCCAAATTTTTTGATTTGCGGCGTTCTAGTTTTTTGGGAAAATGATTTTTTTTTTTAAATAATGTTTAAATTTTGGGCTTCAGGTCTTTTTTGACAATGTTGTCCGGGCCTTTTTTAAAGGCAATTTTTTTTGGATTCATTACTCTCTGGCAAAGGGGGCGGAGCCCCGAGATTTTTGGGCACGGGTCTTTTTTAAACTTTTTCCTCGCTTTTTCCGATCCGGGTTCACTTCCCCCGCCGCCGGGCCCTTTTTTAAAACCCAAAAAAAAAACTTTGGTTGGGTTGTTGGATTTCCCCACAGGCTGCACTGGCGCCTCGCCTTTTCCGGGCTCCGGGGGGGGAAAAAGTAAAAATTTTCCTCGGAGGGATACGAGCGTCCGCATCCCCCCGGAAGCCTAACCCCGGGCCCCACCGCGCCCATTGGCCGCCCTTCATGCGGGGCGCAGCTTTAAAGTGGGCGAAAACCCCCTGCGCCAACACCCCTCCCCGCATCCGACAGGGGGGGTTTTGGGCCCCGGGGGGCAAAGTATAGCCAAAAAAAACAGGCGTTTAAAGCCGTTCAAAATGTCGCCCCTTTGTGTGGGACAAAGTATTTTGTTTTATGTATAAAAAAGACACGGTTTTAAGTTTGGAAATATAGTGGGGTTTTTGGGTTTTGGTGTTTTTACTGTTTTAAAACACTGTACAGTGTGTATTATAGTGTGTTAATGCCCTTTTTTGGTATGTGTATTTTTTTTTTTTTAAAATTTAAAATGTTTTCAGTATTTTAATTAGGTGTTCCGGGGTATTGGGTTTCTGTTTTTTAAATTTTAAAATG
>JAODAL010069863.1:0-16168 GCA_025379985.1 Phyllomedusa bahiana
ATATAATAAACACGACCAGTTTCTTCCTCTACATATAACCCATATACACAGAGCTCAGCTTCTCTCCTCTATCATATAACCCTATATATTAGAGCTCAGCTCCTCTCCTCTATCTTATCCTTCTCTCAGCATAAACCACCTGACAGGTTCCCTTTAAGAAAAACCGTACGGGATCGTGGCCCTTACATTCTCATGGAAAATTTTTTCATACACATTTAAATTTATTGGTCCCTCAATGATCACAAAGCAGCCAGACCCTGAGGGGCAAATCAGTCCCAGGCCATATTGCCTGCTCCCTGCCTAATCGTATGAATGTGGCGCGACCCTCTTAGAATTGGCTGTCGGACAGTTTTTGGCGTGCGACACTTCATACTTATGTTGGACGGGGGCTGTGACAGTTTTTGGGCGGACATCACGCCGAAGCTTTGTCACATAATTGTCGCCCATTGTTTCCCTCTAGATTTGTCTTGATACAATCTGATCACATTATGAAGTGTTATCAATCAATGCAGAAATCCAGCTCATTCCAGGGGGTTCACTTACTTTTTTTTCTTGCTGCTGTATACATGTAAGCATGCTGCAAATTGCATCTAACATACAGAAGTGGTACTGTGCTTTGTGTAGAACATGCTGAAAAGTGTCTCTTGTTGGGAGGTAGTGGTACTGTGCTTTGTGTAGAACATGCTGAAAAGTGTCTCTTGTTGGGAGGTAGTGGTACTGTGCTTTGTGCAGAACGTGCTGAAAAGTGTCTCTTGTTGGGAGGTAGTGGTACTGTGCAGTTCTACTGTATACGAAGTAAGAATGGGCTGAGAGAAGTTGTACTGTGCCTTGCTCTCCGGTCCTTGGCTCCCTGCACAACCCTTTGGCAGCTGGAGATCTATGGTGTTTTCTGATGACTCTCATGTTTATTTAGTTCTACTAAGTCAATGTACACTCCCTGCCCAGCAGCAGAATGACAGAGTGACTACCTAGGTTCTTGTGCTAACACCTGCTACATTTAAAGGGGCACTGCACTATTAGTAAACGCTGCCACAGAGGCTCAGGTTTGGAGGGTTGTTACCACATCAGTTCCATTTTAGTCTACTTCTTAGCAAATCCTTATAGCAGCCAGAGCACCATTTTTTTTTCTAGCCAAAGCTGCAAATCTCCTGCACTGAATTTAAAGGGGTTGTTCCTACTTTGATTGTCTCACCTCATCCTGTTTTTTGGGGTTTTTCAAATTTTGAATCCAGGGGCTTTTTATGGCTTCTACAGGCGCAGAAGAAGCCCAGGTCTGTAGCTATCAAAAGTCCCGGCAGCCTATCAGGAAGATGAACGGTTGTAGCTATAGCAACCGTGTGGAAACCCATCAGGGAGTTTAAACATCTGAATAAGCAACAATGCGGGCACCCTTCGGGAGAGATAAAAGGTCTGTACTATAGAAACCATGCGGGGCAGTTTATCAAGGATTGAACAGTCTGAGCTATAAAAACAGGCTGGAGCCTACAGGAGAAAAAACCGCGTAGAATAGCAACCAGTGCGGCAGCCTACGGGAGAGAAAAAACAGTCTTAGCTATGGGCAAACCTGCGGGCAGTTTACGGGAATGAACAGGTCGTAGCTATAGAACCAGTGCCACCTATCAGGAAGTTTAACAGGTTGTAGAAATAGCAACCAGTGCTGGCAGCCTACAGGAAGAAAAGGTTTGGTTCAAATTGACCTGAGGATTTGATGGGCCCTACAAGGGGATATCAGGAAGGTAGGACACATTTAAATGGACAATTTCAAAGGACTGTTTTTGGGCAAATTTTTAATATAAAAACGTCTTGTAGTGGAAAAAAACCCTTTAAATCTTAAAGGGAACCTGCACATTGAACTTTCTATCTGTTCCCAAATTTTGCCATGTTCACCGGGTTAACTGCGGGGGGTTTAATTCCCCCCCCGCAATTACGCCGTTTGGGGGGGGGGCGGGGGGAGCGGGGGCAGGCCTTCCCGGCCCCCGAATCATTCAGCGGGCGTAACCCCCTGAAATACTTCAATTATCTCCCCCCCGGGGGTTCCCCGAGCAGGGAGAGGAAGTAATCCCAAATTTCTATAGACTTGCTTTCCGAGTTACTGGGGGCGGGTTCAGCCCCTAATTGGGCACTTCGCGCGTAATTACGGGGGTGAATTAGTCCCAGAAAAACCGGTGAACATGGCCATAGGGTCCGTCCCCACGACATGTGTTTTCAATTGGATTTACAGACGGTTTTCAGGCGGAACATGTACATGTGGGTGCGAAGAAGGACGGGGAACCCGCAAACTACGGACAAAGGCCACCCCCCTACGTGACAAAAGAAGATCTTGCCAGTGCTGTGTGAATGCAGCCTTATAGAGCAGGAGGAGCTGAGCAGATTGATTGCCAGCATATGCCATCATTGTCTGATATGTGCGGGTCCACCTTTGGGACCCGCACCTATCTTGGGAACGGGCCCCCGAAGCTCACAGTGCGGTCACGTTTGTGCGCAACTCTTCATTCTGTTCTATGGGAGTTCTGAGCAGAGCCGAACATTCCGCTCTACTGTCCTCGGAAATCCCATTGAACAGAATGGAGAACACAGGACTCCCCTGTACTGGGAACTCCCATAGAACAGAATGGAGAACATAGTGCTCCCCTGTACTGGGAACTCCCATAGAACAGAATGGAGAACATAGTGCTCCCCTGTACTGGGAACTCCCATAGAACAAAATGGGGAACACAGTGCTCCCCTGTACTGGGAACTCCCATAGAACAGAATGGAGAACACAGCGCTCCCCTGTACTGGGAACTCCCATAGAACCAAATGGAGAACACAGTGCTCCCCTGTACTGGGAACTCCCATAGAACAAAATAGAGAGAACACAGTGCTCACCTGTAGTGGGAATTCCCATAGAACAGAATAGAGAGAACACAATGCTCCCCTGTACTGAGAACACCCATAGAACATAATGGAGAGAACACAGTGCTCCCCTGTACTGGGAACTCCCATAGAACAGAATGGAGAACACAGCGCTCTCCTGTACTGGGAACTACATAGAACAGAATGGAGGACACAGCGCTCCCCTTACTGGGAAACTCCATAGAACATAATGGATAACACAGCGCTCCCCCCTTGTACTGGGAACTCCCATATAAACATAATGGAGAACACAGCTCTCCCCTGTATCTGGGAACTCCTATAGAACAGAATGGAGACACAGTCGCCCCCTGTACGGGGAACTCCATAGAACAGAATGGAGAACACAGCGCATCCCCTGTATGGGTGAACTCCATTAGAACTGAATGGAGAACACAGCGCTCCCCTGTACTCGGAACTCCTGTAGAACAGAATGGAGAACTAAGCGCTCCCCTGTACTGGGAACTCCGTAGAACAGAATGAAAAACACACGCTCACCCTGTACTGGGAACTCCAAAGAAACAGAATGAAAAGACACAGTGCTCCCTGTACTCGGGAACTCCCATAGAACAGAATGGAGAAGCACAGTGCGCTCCCCTGTACTGAGTATCATCCCATAGACAGAATGGTGAGAACACAGCGCTCCCCAGTTGCTGGGGAACACCATGAGAACATAATGGAGAACGACACGCTCCCCTTAAGGGGAACTCCAAGTAGAAACAGATGGAGAACAAAAATAGCTCCCAACTGAACTGGGAACTCCCATAGAACAGAATGGAGAGAACACAGCGCTCCCATGTACTGGGAACTCCCATAGAACAGAATGGAGAACACAGTGCTCCCCTGTACTGGGAAGGATGACAGCACCTGGGGTTGAACACTCGCTCAGCAGTGAGTGTGTGTGATTACTAAGCAGGGAATAGACTGTCAGTATCTGCTGATAGGATAGGTGATGTCTGAGCATGTGCCGCCAGGACTGAGGAGCTGCTCGTCACTGTCTTATCCCTATGAGGTCACTAAGGGAGCAGCTAAAACTAAAAATTGAGCGGTCAGAATTTTAATTCTCTTAATAATTGAGATGAACAGAGAAAAATGTTTTAATATGAATATTTAATTTAGCAAAAGACTCCCACATAAATGTTTTCTTTATGCTGAGAAAACCTCTTATAATGGGACCTAGGGCATGCTTTATTATAATAGGTAAAAGCATGACGGACCCCTGCATACAGTGAGAATTACATTTAGTTTCCAGATCTAACTCTTTAAGAAAGTCATCATCACAGAAGTTCTATCCTACATTTATGAGTTTCCACCTGCACGTGTTGTATGTTCACTGAGTGAGTGTGCTCCATAATAAGACTATAGTGACAGACAGGTTTTTTGAGTGATTTTTTAATCTCTCTTAGTTAGCTTGTATTGTAATGATCGATATCTTCCGGACCACATAGCAATAAGAATCCCAAGATGCGTCTGAGTAGCCTTATTGACTCTGTCTCCTCCACTAGCACTCAAAAACTGACAGAAAACAGTGTCCAGAATAGGACTTTACAGAGGTTGGGTAGATTCTCACTACATTGAGTTTTACAACTCACCGCTCAGTCCTGTTTTACATATGGTATTTCACTTTCAATTTATCATGGGCAGGATTTATACTGGCTTCCACTATGCGTCTGCAGTAGAAAGTAGCCAGTCTGTTAGCTAATAAGCAAACACTGCTGGTAAGCCTAACATGATATATCAAACAGGAGTCCTCGTAGCTCATTATCATACCTTGCTGGCCGACCCTAAATCAGGGAGAGATTTTGAACATGGCTAGTAAGTCTAATAGCAACCAGAGGCGTAGGCATGACCTAGTCAGAGAGGAGATCGAGAAACAGGCGTTTTTAGTATGTCTTTGAGTAAGTTCATAGGGTAGCCAGATGATGAAACAAGAGCCGCATTAACACGAGTGAAGAGCAAGTGAAAATGAGGTAGGGAGCACACTGTATTACAAATTATGGACACAAATCTTGCAACAGATGCATTTATGAGTGATCTTGCAAACAGAGATCTAGTTAATATAAAAAGTGACAAGCAAGTCCCAGTTAATTTGAGACAATCTCCTTAATAGCCAAGTCTACACAGCCAAAGGAGACTACGTAACACGGTGCCGTAAAAGTTTATATTTATTTGTGCCAGTCTAAAGCTGGAAAATACTCTTAAGAGAGATTTCCAGTTCATCGGATTGCTTTGCCATCGGCCCATACAATATAGATTATGTAATGGGAAGACAACGAATATAAGTCAAAGATGGATGGCGCCGGCCGCCAGAAATACAAGCAGAGAAAATAACACCCTTGTGAGACTACAGCTCCTCATATTATATGTATTGATAGCTAAGGTTGCCTGCTGTTCATCGGAACACATCTGATATTTTAATCGGGTGTTTTCTAGCGATCGAATACGAAAAATAGCCATTACATGAGTCTAACATTTATGCTTGAAGTCGTATATGAGACCAGAGCCTGCCAGGGGCATATAATCACTAGTGGACTACTGTGGAGTAGTATTGTTGCGTCCGCTGTGTATCTGCGGTTCCCGTGCCGCACACCCACATCCTTTACCTACGCCACAAATCTTTCTGGAGAGGCGTCTTGAGGTTAAGAGTTTACGGCGAGTCGATATGTCTTGCGAGGGCTGTGCCCCCATTGCAAATTAGATAGGCAGAGGTGGAAAACCGTGCTTGCCGCCAGCTGTCTGCCCTAGCCTGCGCACGCAACCACGAGCGGCAACTAACCGCGGGTTCATACTACCTGTACTGGGGGCCCGGTGGTCTCTCGGCCGCAAGCTGAGGACATGCACCCTGTCAAGAATATTGAACACTAGGAAGTATTACCTCGAAGCCACCTTTCGAGCTGGTCAAGGCCGCGTGCCCAAAACCGGCGAGACACCAAAACCTCGCAGCGTAGTGGAAGTATTCACGGTGTCTTTTTCCCGTAAGGAGAAACTCATGTTAATAAACTGGCTGCGATTTTGGAGACGTGTTTCATTGGAGCCAGTGGGCATACCTGTCATGTAGGACAGCCCGCGACTATAACTGCGTTCAAAACCGTCAATGATGAACAGGTCCTTAATAGTAAAGAATTTGATTCTATAGATATATTCCACGAGAAACATGATTATTTGTTTATCTGCATTGATTATTTTTATTTTGAGCTGGCTTGTTTTATTTTTAGAACACAAATGTATGCAGGGCCGGAAACATTATGTTAGAATTTAGATTATGTAAAGGTGCTGACAAATGTATTTATTCTTTGGCACTTTTTTTTTCTTTGCGCAGCTGACATCCAATAAGCAAATATAATGAGCTTTTGATATAGTATGCAAATACAAGTATCAACAAAATGTGGCTAAAAGAAGGCAGCATAAAAATAGTGGCACAAAAAACTTGCATAAATTTGTGCCGACAAACCGAGTGGCAGCTTGTATTTAGTATATCTCAGTGCAGCTCTATTGTGACTGGGCTGTGGACAACAAACTCGAGTTTTATGTGAAACTTATTTAGAATTTGGTTTTTTCAGTTGAGATGTTATATTATATTATTGTCCTCAGTAGGGTAGCCTAGAAGTGTAAAAATCTAATTATATCGAGCAATCATTGAGACCTAATGAAAGGGAGGTTACATTCCAGCGAATCTTTATGTATGAGATCTAGGACGTGTAACAAATTAAATGCCGTGCTGGGACGCTCTCTCAATTGATCTAAGTATATAATAGTTCTAATAGGAAGGGGATCCGACACTGACAGGAGGATTGCTGAGATTTTAAAGTTAACAAGATTCTTGTGGCAAAAAACAAGTGCACTTGCAATAAGTGTTCCATTAATCAGATGTCCAATATCCTAATTCCTCCTGAATATCCCTCTTCTAAATGGCGCAGCATCTAGCTCCTCAGGTATTGCATAGCTACAGACCTAGTATCCAGTCTCTCCTGATAGGCTTCCCAGAGCAGCTGAGAATGCAATAGCGACAGACCCCTGTTCAACTCCCTAGATAGGGCTGCCGAACACAATGCGAGAGTTGCTATACTCTACAAGATCACAGGCTTCGTCTTAGCAGACCTAGTAGTGAAGGACCACTAAAACACTTCCCATAAAATTCAAAATGAAAACCAGAAAACAGGAATTGATCGTCAGATGAGAATCCTGTGTATTGAACAACCCCTTTAATAGTCACCTATCTTCACTAAAGTCTAAGAATAGTAAAAGGTCTAAAACTAATCGTCTCCTGGTGGGCCGATGTAGTGAATAATCACCACTTGTTGTCGCACAAACAAGAAGTGATATTTATAGTCCTGAAGGTGAGTAGAGAGAGGTACATAAGGTACTGCCAAGAATCCACAGAACTTCGCAGGTGTCAAAATAGTAGATAGTGTGAAATAATTGAAATCATACATAAAGTAGAACAAATAGAGCAATTCCTTTAAAAATGTAAGCTTTAAACTTCTAATATTCTAACAAACCAATAAAGAATATTATATATAATGTAAAGAGTCACGCAAAAAACTATAACATAATACTAATTGGATCAAAATTAATTGCCTATAACACATTATGAATAAGAGTCTAGAAGGGAAGCCTTGACTCTGATATCATATCCGAATTCAGGCACTACACATAGTCCTGCATAAGCATGGAGGACTCCCGTAGCCCACTGAAATAGGATGCTGGAGCTCTACGTGCAATAATTAACCAAACTATATCTTCCACTAAACACCCCCTGTATTGTCTATATAGTAATGTGATTGGATAGAATTAGAGAAAGGCAAATGCAGCGCCAATTATTACACGTAAATAGTAATATCCCCTAAGGGTGTAAGGTCAGTAATGCAGAAGAAATCGTATAGATAAGACTGAGGTATAAGAGGCATGCAGCAATAAATCAACAATAAGCTAAAAACTCAAATTACACCACAGTAAACCCCCAGATCGGCAGTGTATTTCAATCCCAATTCTCAAGGGACTTTTTCAAAGTGAGTGTTAAGAAAGAAAGTGCCAACTTGCTAATATCACAAATCAGGTGATTGTAGAACATGTGACTGTAATACATACCGTGTTTTCCCAGATAGTTAAAAGACAGAGCGTGTCTACATTCTTTTAACCCTCCAAGAAGTCCCACTATGTTCAATACATTAACGTGGGTCGTATGTATTGTTTAGTATCTGTATAATCAGTTTGGCATGTATGAGTTCGCGTTCTGTATACAGGGTGAAACAGTGAGTGTGTTGCCAGCTGATAGGCAGGTATGAGGGAGCCTCGTGTTGACAGTGTATAAGGGCACAGCTGTATACAGTATAGGGATTCATTCTGTAGGCAGTATGAATTAGTCTACAGCATATGGATCTGATCATGGTATAAGAGGAGTCCAGCATGTGATGCAGGATTAAAGTGCCAGCTAGAATTGCAGGTATATGTGGGCCTAGCTTGTAGACACGGATATAATGGAGAGCGCCAGCTGTAGCAAGTGTAGTAAGGGCCACTGTAGGACAAGGTATGATGGGCCAGCTGTAGACAGTATAGTGTGCCCTAGGCTGTAGGCCAAGGAGACTAAAGGGACCCCCGCCACTAGCTGATGATAGACTAGTATAGAGGGCAAAAAAAGTTCATGTAGAGCGGAGCCGGTTATTAGGGAGGCCAGCTGTTAGGCAGAGATAGGGCCAGCTGTAGTGCAAGTCTGTAATAGAGGCCATCTAGTAAGGCAGTATGAGGGCCAAGCTGTAAACAGGATAGTCTGGGCCCCTGTGCTGTATGGCAAGGTATATGGTGCCAATCTGTAGTGACATAGAATTAGGTGCCAACAGATAGGCAACTATGAGAGGTCAAGCTGTAGGTGTCAGATTAAACTGGGCCTGCTGAATACGACATGTGTAGTAGTAGACAGCTCGTATGTCAGTGTAAAAGCGTCATGTGTATAATGGGCCAGCTGTAGATAGTCGTATCGAAGATGTGGCCAGGCTGGATAGGGCAAATAAATGGAGCCATAGCAGTAGGCAGGTATCTATAGGGGCCAGCTGTAAGAAAGGTATAGGATCCATGCTTCGCGTAGTACAGGTATAAGGGCCTGCTTATGGCATAGGGTAATAGGTGAGGCCAGCTGTAAGACAGCGTATAAAGGGCCATCTGAAATTCAGTATATATGGGCCAGCTGTAGCGAGTGACAGGTAATATGGGTGATTGTCCAGCTTGTCAGGCACAGGATATTAGGGTCCAGGCGCAGATATACCGGTATAGGGTGCCCAGTCAGTAGACAGTATTATCAAGTCCAGCCTGTCTGTTCAACGAGTCGTCACAGTTTAAGGGGCCAAGTGCTGTAGAGACAGGTATATGTGGATAGCCAGCTTGTAACAGTATAATATGGTGGCCAGCTGTTAGGCAAGGTAGAGGCCAGCGTTGTAGGCTTGTAGAGAGGTGTCCGCTTGTTTAGGTGCGCAGGTCATTTGGGTCCGCGGGCAGTAGCCTATGCGGGTATGAGGAGGCCAGCTGTAGGCAGTATATTAATGGCGCTGTTGGAATGCAGTAATGTAGGAGGCCCCATGGTAAGTATCAAGTGTATATAAGTGGCCTAGCTGTAGAACAGTTAGAAGTGCCAACTGTACACTACACTCAATCAAGTGGCAGCTGTAGGCAGGAATAGGGCCGGCTGTAACAGTATAGGCCAGCTGTAAGACAGTATAAGGCCAGCTGTAGCAGGTCTAGGCCATCCTGTAGAGCCAGGTATAAGGCCAGCTGTTAGACAGGTATAGGGCAGCTGTAGGCAAAAAACACATACCTGCTCCCGTCGCTGCGCCGTCGGCCCACGCCGCGCCGCCTCCTTGTCTGGCTCCGTCTCTCGCGCCGCGCGCCTCCTCGCTGCTTCCCGGCCTCCCCGCGCGCTCATCCCGTCAACAGAGGTCAGTGACGTCATCAGGCCGCCGCTACGTCTTACTTCGGGTACGTCTTACAAAATTCGACCTCCCTAAGAACACCGCTACGTCTTACTAACGGGGGTGTCTTACTATCGGGGAAACACGTGTAGACCTGATCAAGGGCAATATACTTCATGTTAAGCTGGTGTGCCTGAACATCAGAAGAAAGCTAGTATGCTCCGCGGTGGGTACTCCTTTGGTGTAAGGCAGTTAGTGTCCCACCATTTTCGGGACGGGTGCTCTGCTAAGGGAAATAAGTAGGTGCCTGAATGGGGATAGAACAGGTCAGGCTCCTTCTACTCTTAATATTGTGTAATCCTTAAGTGTTGCTCCTATTGATTATGTTATATTTTTGGTGCTTTCATTATTAATTTTCTTTATAGGTTTTTAGAAATTAAGATTAAAAGTTACATTTTAAAGGAATTACTCTATTTGGTTATTAGGTCTGATACTGCCCCTCACTTTGCTCAGTCCTGGGTGACCTTGATGTGCGCTGCAATCATCCTACAGTAATTCAGCATTGTGCCCAGTACCCAATGTCATTGGCATACGGCTCACATTCCCTATATAGAGCTTCCTTCTCTGCAGAGTTTCAGAATAACATCCCTCTTATTGCTACCGTGAAGCAACTCCGGGGCCACTTCCATCATGGACATGGAACTTGCGCTATTAAATGAAGTGTTTGCATTTCGGGTGGACCCCGGGGTGGCCTTTGTTTGCGCTATCATTGTTTTCCAGCTGACTGCTATTATGTGTCAATGTGCCGGAGAACTCCTACAACCAATATTGGTTACCGTTCAGCTAAGTAAACCAGAGAAGATAAATACGACTTAATCTGTCCCTACATAAGACCAATGGTGACCTCAATGGTGCCACCTATGTAGGGGCGAGGCCAGATTTGTCAGTGCCTAAAGGATGAGGTAGAATAAATCCCTCTATGTAGACAGCGCAGGACGGAAGGCACCGGCCGGCTCTGAACTCTCTACAATAAAAACACACAAAAAACATACAAAAAGTAATAAATATATTAATGGTGGTGAGGGGGGGGGGGGGCAATGTGGAGAACAACTGGACCTCATTGCTACTAAACCAGTGTTTCGTCAACGCATCCCACCCTTGCAGGGAAACTACAAACTCCCATCATGCCCTACTGTTATATATATAAAATGCATTATGGGAGTTGTCGTTTCCCCAACGCCTGGGAAAGGGTGGGCCCGCCAGTTGAGACCAACATGCTCTATACACTAATCACATAATAAAATTCTGGCTGCATGTAGCCACCTCTAGGGGGAGCTCACTGTGTATGAGTTAATGTAGCTAGAATTAAAGGGGTGTTTCAACAAGTGTTGAAAAGAGCTTCGGGTCAGCTCAAGCTTCTGTTGGAATGAATGGGGAGGATGCTGTAAGTGCCATCCTCCTTATTCTATAACACAGTCAAACAGTGCTTGTTGGAGAATCCCTTTAAAACTGAATGGGAGCTATGGATAACTGCATACAGTGAAATGGCCAAAGCAGTGGCTGTAGGGAACTATGTAATAGTAATCCAGGCACCCTCTCCCAATGGCACTCATAAGAAGATCCACAGTCCACCTCTATTGTAGGTGCCCAACTTTTGAGGTACCAAAGATAAAACTGAGTGGGAACAGGTGAGGAACTGTGAGTAGGAATGATATTCAACCCCCCAGCACCACCTCTAAAAATTACTCCAATCATTTCCATAACAACCTGGAAACCGGTTTATTGACTTTTAGGTTCCTGCACTTTTAGGGCCATAAACTGGTTTCCACGGTAGAGTCTGCCATGTGCCATCTGTCATCCAAGACAAACAACCGCCGCTCTGTGCTCCCTATCTGCGGCACGCCAAGATCTAACATAGACTGTGCCCTCAATGATTAAAACCAATGTTTGTCTATTCCAAGGAGACGTTCTGGTGAGAGGTGTGAGAAATTAAATTATTCTAGAAAACAAAGGATCTGAAGGCATTTTCTAAGAAGTAGTGGTCAATGTAGATGAATATTTGGTACACCTTAAAAAAAAAGCACCTAAGGAACCGTACACAAAACGCTTGGTTCTATCTTGTATTGAACAACAGAAGAAAAGATCAATAAACTGAAGACCGGCGCTTGTAATAGAAAAAGGAGTAAAAGCCATAGACTTGATTCCATCTGTAAAAATGCATCTAAATGTACACAAAGCACAAAAGTGCAGAAAAATGCTGACGCGTTTCAGACTAGGGTAGCGTTGTAGTCCGAAATGCGTCAGCATTTTTTTTTTCTGCACTTTTTTGTATTTTTCTACTTGAGGTACATTTGGACAATACTTTAAAGATGGAAACAAGTCTAATGCTGTTACTATTTTTTCTGTTAAAGTGCTTTTCTACATTTAATTGAATTTTTTTCTGCTGTTTAGTCTTCCAATGAATGATCACTTTGACCTTGGCTGTCATCAGGTGAGCTGGGCATGTGTTTTTTTTTCTTGTATTGCTCTTATGTTTCATTGTATTCCCAAGACTTCGGGTAATGTTTTGTCACCTGTGGAATCACATAAGGAGTCTTACAGCCCATGCAATGCTTCCTGGGAAAATATGTATGCAAAGTAGCTCTCCTCCGGAAGGAAGAAAACTGTCTGTTTAGCGATACCTGTAGTAGGCAACATTAATGTCTAATGTTCCATAAAAAAGCCTTGACTGGTAATTAGCGAAGGTTCCTCTATCTGAAGACCTCGGTTTCGGGGGTTCTCATCCTTCAGAGCAGGTTTGTGGTTGGCTAAGTGAGAGACTTGCACAAAAATTAGCATTTTTTTGTAAAACATACTGGTGCACTTTCTTTATTAAATTCCTCCCTATAAATATTTGCAGTAAATCTGGGTGCTGGGCCCACACTCCCCATTGGCCTCATTGTAGTGGCTACCAAGGATCTGAGCTCTGCTTAGAAGATAGGACTCAACAATACACAAGATCTAGGACTCTCACCAGGGTATGGAGGACCAAGAAAGAGAATTACACGATAGTACATGATATTTTTTGCTTTTTCAGGTTTTGGGTAAGAAGCCAAGTCTCCCGGCCGGGGACGACAACGATGAAGTTGCAGATGTATCAAACAGGAAGATGGCGAAACTCTATATGGTAAGACAGCATTGCTTTCATGTGAGGGTGTAATAAGTAGCATTGGGGTCCATAGCAACATGGAGTCCTGACCATGCCATGTCCACCATTAGTAGGTCTTCCATTGTCCGTTTGGTCATTCTCTATATCTTCATCTTCACGGACTATGAAGAGCCATTAGATTTGCTGAAATAGTGGCACCATTCCAGTTACATTAGGTGTCCTTAGATCTCTGGGTACCATGGTCGTTTCTATACCTTCCACTATTTCCTTCTCCCTTTTAACACTGGTGGGATTTAGGTCCTACCCACCTCCAAAGTTCTCTGTGAAGGGTTGGACCCCTCTGCTTCACAGCTTGGAGATGTCTCTATTTCTCTACTACTTTATATTTTCAGACTTTCCTTTGACTTCAGTACAGAACTCAGCACTTGGACCCCCATCATGTTATTTTCTAATGTGTCACTAAATCTTCTGATACCTATGGAATGGGTTTTCACAAGATCCCATAGTGTAAGTATATAGTATATAGAGAATTCACACCAAGCCATGGAATAGCAGGTGTTAGAAGAAAACCCCCGTGGTCTACAGCAACATTGAACTAGACATCGCTATATAGACGGTGCCACCTGAATTCACCGAACACCACCAGCTCCCTCTAGATGGAGGGCTGTACAGAAGCTATTGCCCACCAACAGAACCTACTCTATGATTGAAATTTTATTAGTTTCCAAGATTTGTCACCAGGTATTCCTTATTTGGCCTGTATTTATGCACTATTGAATGGTCCTACTATTTGTAACCATAGCTCATGGTGCCTAGAGACATGTTGGGGTTCCTCAGGGTTCTAGAGGTAAAAAAGTAAGTGATCCACTCTATACTAGAGTATCTATAAGATGTATAAAAGACTGCATACATAATATGTAAGTGACCACACCTCTCAGAGAGCCTAGGGACACCAAAGGAAATTGTGGGTGGAGCAGGTATTTCTTATATGGACATTGCCTAGATACAAGCTAACAGGTGACATCTATTGGTTGGCCTCCACATAGACCAATAAGAGGCACCATAGCACCTCATGGGTGGGAGCAGGTCATCCTTATATGGGCATCCCCTAGATACAAGCTAACAGGTGACTGTCTTGTTGGTTGGCCTCCAAACTGTCCAAGTAAAGGCACCATAGCACCTCATGGGTGGGAGCAGCTCTTCCTTGTATGGGCCTTCCCTAGATATGAATGATAAGATGACTGTCCTGGTGGTTGGTCTACACATTGACCTCAGAAGCAGCTTAGTATCTAATGGGTGTGAATAGGTCTTACTTATATGGGCTTCCCTAGATATAAGCTCTATATGTGGCTGTCCTGGTGGCTGGTCTCCTTTACTATGGACTGTGCATGAAAATAAAATAGAAATTACCCATAATTCTGTATTTCTGTATATCTTGATGGTTGGCCTCTGTATTGAACAATCAGAAGAACTACAGGAGAGCTCATGGGTGGGAGCATCTCTTCCTTATAGCTTGTAGGCAACCCCTACAAGCTAACGGGTGACTTTCCTTGTGATTGGCATCCACACTGACCAATAAGAGTCATCATAACCACTTATGGGTGGGAGCTGGTCTTGCTTATATGGGCATCATCTAGATACAAGATAACAGGTGACTGACCTGATGGTTGACCTGCACATTGAACAATAAGAGGCACCATAGCACCTCATGGGTGGGAGCAGGTCTTCCTTGTATGCTCATTCTCTAGTTATGAACTATAAGGTGGCTGTCCAGGTGATTGGTCTCCACATTGACCTCAGAAGCAACATAGGACCTCATGGATCTTCCTTTTATGGATTTCTCTAGATATAAGCTAACAGGTGGTTGTCCTGGTGGTTGGTCTCCACATTGACTGTTCAGAGGCACCACGGCACCTCATGGGTGGGAGCAGCTCTTCTTTATATGGGCCTACCTAGATATGAACTATAAGGTGACAGTCCTGGTGGTTGGTCTCCACACTGACCTCAGAAGCAGCATAGGACCTCATGGGTGGGAGCAGGTCTTCCTTTTATGGGCTTCCCTAGATATATGCTATACCAGGTGGCTGTCCTGGTGGTTGGCCTCCACATTGACCAGTCAGAGACACCATAGCACCTCATGGGTGGGAGCAGGTCTTTCTTATATGGGCTTCCCTAGATATAAGCTATAACAGATGGCTGTCTTGGTGGTTGGTTTCCACATTGACCTCAGAAACAGCATAGCACCTCATGGGTAGGAGCAGGTATTCCTTTTATGGGCTTTCCTAGATATAAGTTATAACAGGTGGTTGTCCTGATGGTTGGTCTCCACATTGACCTCAGAAGCACCTTAGAACCTATTGGGTGGGAGCAGGTCTTACTTATATGGGCTTCCATAGATACAAGCTATAACAGTTGGCTGTCCTGGTGGTTGGCCTCCACATTGGCCTCAGAAGCAGCATTGGACCTCATGGGTGGGAGCAGGTCTTCCTTGTATGGGCTTTCCTAGATATAAGCTATAACAGGTGACTGTCCTGGTGGTTGTCCTCCACATTGGCCTCAGCATAGGACCTCATGGGTGGGAGCAGGTCTTCCTAGATATAAGCTATAACAGGTGTCTGTCCTGGTGGTTGATCTTGTTTACTGTGGACTATGTATGAAAATAAAGTAGAAATTACCCATAATTCTGTAATTCTACAAAGGAAAAACATTTCTTCAGAAGAATTGCTGAGTAAATAGAATTTGTTTCATAGATGAAAAAAATTAATTATCTCTAAACAGGAGCACATGTTGGTGACTGTGAGGCTCTTGTTCTAAACATGTGACAG
The DNA here is from genome assembly GCA_025379985.1 of Phyllomedusa bahiana. Lineage (NCBI taxonomy): Eukaryota > Metazoa > Chordata > Amphibia > Anura > Hylidae > Phyllomedusa > Phyllomedusa bahiana. Next base: position 15,765 of record JAODAL010069863.1, read on the forward strand.
TCTCCAGTGCCAGCGCTGAGGAGGGCCACAGCCGTACCCACACAGGCACAGAGGGCTAGGGGTGGTACAAGTATATGTAGAATATTTCTAAACTAATTTGCCATTCTGGAGCCTGAGGCACGGTAAACCATATAAGAGATGCAGTCATAAAGGTTGTCACCCAGCTTTCCCAGGAACTGGAGGGAATCCAGAACAGAGCAGTTTACAAGGACAGACCAAAGTCTTCATTTGTGTTCACGTCTCTGTTTATACAGAACAAGCCACCCAATTATGTAGCATTACCCTCCCTGCAAAACTAACATCAGCTTTGCTTCACCCAGCTTTCCCAGAAACTGATGAAACACAGATTTGTTTCCACCCAACTTTTCCAGAAACTGATGTAACTGCCATATTGAAAAATTTCA
>JAODAL010069864.1:0-16168 GCA_025379985.1 Phyllomedusa bahiana
AAAGGAAAACACGGGTTTTGGATCACCCGCAGTCTGAGAGCCATAAAATTTTTTTATTTTTTTTTTTAAAGGAACTGTATAGGGACCCTTTTTTTTTCGGGGGTGATTTTACGTTTTTTTTTGGAATAAATTTTTGGGGGGGCAAGCTTTTTTGATCGCTTTAAATCTGTTTTTTGGAAGGCAGGTTGAAGAAAAAACGGGAATCCCCAGAGTGTTTTTTTTTTTTATTTTTAATACGTTCCCCCGTGCAGTATCCGTGACAAGTTTTTTACTTGTGGGTTTTAGGAAAGATTACGGTGATACCCAATTTTTGTAGTTTTTTTTATTTTAAACACCAAATTTTTTTAAAAAAAAGTGTTTTTTTTATTTTGGGAAAAAAATATTTATTTCATCGCTACCTTTTTAATAGCCAGAAAATTTTTAATTTTTTTTCCCTATTTTCAGAGTGTGTAAGGGGCTTTTTTTTTGCGGGTGAATGACGTTTTTAAATTTGGGATCACTTTGATGTTGATATGGTTTTTGAAATTTCTTTTTACTCCATTTTTTGTGCTGCGGGAAGAACAAAAATTTTGCTATTTTTTGACCCGTTTTTTGGGGTTTTTTTTTTCGGCTTTCACCCTACGGGGGTTTAATTTTAAAATGACAGTTTATAGGGGGGGTCCTACGCATTTCGGCGGTACCAAAAAATGGGTTACTTTATTTATTTTTGATCCTTTTTTTGGGCCCTTGGGGGTTTTTTTAAAGGGGAAAAAGGGGGGATGAAATGTTTTTTTTTTTAAATTTTTTTTGTTTTTGTTTTTTCTTTTTTTCACTTTTTTTTTTCTTTTTCATTTCTTTTTTAAAACTTTCCCCCAGGGGGGGGAAATTTCATGAAAAGATCGTAGTTTTATTCATGCAATTTTGGAAAAACAGGGCTACAGGGTTTTTGGGTGTATCCCGGGCTTCCATGGCAAAAAATCTGCACGCTGCCCCCCAATGCCATTTGGGCTCGGACGTTCCCCGACAACCCGGATGCTGTCTTTCCCGCGTCCGGGCTGTTGGGGGAGGGCCCGGGAACGGGCCCAGCGCCATTACTGGGGCCCCCAGAAACACGGGGGGCAGGAGCTCACTCCTTCCGCCCGCAGCCGGATTGTCGGACTACGATGGGCCCCGAACGGGGGGGTTTAAACCCCCGCGGCCCGGGGAAAGGGACTCCCCCCGGGCCCGGGGGGGGGCGGGATTTTCGCCCGCGGTAATATACCGCTGGTTTCATGCCGCGGGTCCTTCGCGCTCCGCTTGTGAAGGGCAAGATTGCCCCTGACGTTTCCATAAAGGCAATTTGCGGGGGGAAACCCCTTTCCCGAAAATTTTCCGTTTTTAGTAGGCAAATGTCGGTAAGGGGGGAATTTTGGGGTTTTTTTGTGTTTTTTTTTTTCTCATTTACTTAAAAAAATTTAGTCCCCCACCAAAAAACGCCTAAAACTCGTAATACCTTTCCCAAACCAAAAAATGTAGTAAAGGGAAAACTTATTAGGGCCTGGATTTCTACGTCAATATTTTTGGCACGTTTGGTCAGTTTCAGGGAGCCAAAATTGGGATCTGGCCCTTACCTTTTAAAGTAGTAGCTTTAACAAAAAAGCAGCACATAAAAAGTTAAAAAAGCTCAAATCCTGGCTGATGCAACAGAAGGGATTAAAAACTAGAGGGGGGAGTCAAAATTTAAAGCAAAGTAACCTGATAAACTCCTCCTCTATCAGTGGGCATGGCCAAAGCCGACGGGAAAATCCCGCCCAAGCAGATTTTGTAATAGTTTGTAGGACAAAATTTTCCCCCTTTTATTTTCCCCCCCAAGAAGCCAAAACCCCTTTTGGGGCTTGCTCTTCTTCCCCTGATAAGAAAGGCAAGAGTGAGCACCAGCATGGAAAACAAAATTAATTTTTAAAGAATTGTTCATCATTACCTTCCCACTTGGTTCCACATTCCCCAGAGCAGCTTTATAAGTTTCTACTTCAAACGCTTCCACCAGGTGCAATAGAAGGAAGCAGTTCATCTTTAGGGTATTGAGGTGCAAAATTACCCCTGCCCGTTGCCAGGCCCGGGGCTTCTAGGGCCGGGGGGGAAGCTGTTTGCTGCTTTAGAAGTGGCTAAAAAAAAAATAGAAGGGAAAAGGTTTTTAAAAACCCCTCCCAAAGTTTTTCATTTATGGAAAAACCCGTTTTTGCCCAAAAACCCCAACCATTTAGAAAACTGTAAATTTTTGTAGGTTTTTTTTATTTAAAAGATTTTAAACCTTGTTTCTTTAAAAGCAAAGAAAAAAAAAAAATTTAGGGGAATGCTGGATTGCGCAAAAACCCCGGCATGCAGGCAGGGTTTTTAGGGTTTATGGCAGGTGTTGTCTATAAGATGCAAGTTTGCCCCCATGTAAAGCCCCGGTTTTTAACGGGGTTATTCAAAAACCGGGAAATTTCGAAGCCGGATTGCGCTCGGGAAATTTGGCTTGAATAAGGGCGGGGGTGGGGCGGGGCCCCCCGGGGGCCCCTTTGACTTTTTCCCTTTAAACCCCCGGCACGTATTTGGGATGTTTAATTTCTCCCCCCCCGGCCCGGAAAAAAACTGAGCGGGTTTGGAGCAAAAGGAATCCCCCTGTCCTATGAAACGGGGGGGATTTAACCCCTAATTTCTTGCGACGGACTGGGCGCCGAAAGCACGCAAAAAGGCGGAGTACGTGCCAAACCGCGCCGAAATAATACGTGTGAACGGCCCCTAAAAGTGCTTTCCAAACTACCCTAAAAAAGGCTCTTGGAGGCTACTTTTGGGTAGTGTACTTTTGGTGAGAGACTTGACTGCTAGACATGCCTCAATGAATTTTTAAAAAAGGGGCGCATCACTGCACTAAAGCAGCAGTTTGGGTTTTGCGTCAATGAAACCATCTAGGGCTATTTTAACCCAATTGTTAGGTTGTGTTGCACAAGAAAGCGCCCAGGTTCCTAGCTTCCTATCCAGGCACATGGCACCTGCATACACTCTGCTTGGACTATTTGCAGATGCAAAGCAGAATGAATTAATTTGCCCCCAAATTACCATTTTTTTACCCAACAGAATGAAACCAAGGCCGCACCATATGGTTTTAACAACAAATCCAGGGTATGTTTTTGGATCAGACGATGTTCGGTTAGAGTATGGCGGGCCATGTGGAGAGCGCGTCAATCCTGCCTTTGCTGCGGGACATCGCTCCATATGCTTGTGTGACCATCTAGGGAGCCATCACATATAACAGTTGGTAAAACCCCTAGTATTAATATGAGGGACACTAACACCTTAGTAATATGTGCAGGACATCCTGCGGCAATGTCTTGCCTTTCATGGCAGGGCTTCCCACGGGCATTTTTAGGAGGACAATGCTCGCCCCCACACACAGCAAGGGTTCCCGGGATGATCCCCTATCAATTTTACTTCTTTGGCCTGCTCAAGCACCAGATTTATTCCAAATCTATTTATGGGATCAGTTGGAGGTCAGTTTTCAGCAACCTACAATGTGCAGGATCTACTGGGCCAGCTCAACATCCTTTGGGCAAATGTGCCGCAGAACGTCATTTGAAACATCCCGTTACGTCCAGCCAGACCTCATCTTCTATCCAGGCTACAGGTGACCAACAGAGAACTTGATCCCCCCTTTTAATTGTACAGTTTTCCCTTAAAAACTGTTCAATATTGTAACCATATACCCCATCACCATTACATTCAGTCTCATTTGATGCCAACAGCTTCTAGTTTCGTTTCCTCCCCCTTTTCAATTAGTGTATTTGCCACTTTAGGTTCTGTGAATAAGCAAAACAAATGTTTTAACTCTAGTTGTCACATCTATTCTCAGATGTAGATTCCTTTTCCTAAACATAGAGATGAAACCACTTTTGAGCCTGTTGTGATCGATCCCTTTTCCCCTTGCTACCACTTATAGCATAAAGGGAAAAATCACAACGGGAAACATTTAAAAGGGGTTTTGCCACAAAGTAAAAATTTGACGGGGGAAGCTTGCAAAAGAAATGAGAAAATTTTTTTAATTTTATTAATTTGATAAAATTGTTGTCGTTTTTTGTTTTAGCCTGCTCCTTTAGTGACCATTGTTTACAGCTCGCCCCAGGGTTTACAACCAGGGCTGAGAGCTTCTCAGTCCTGGTTGCACATGCTCAGACATCACTTCTCTTGGCAGCTACTGAATTTTTCCATCCCAGGTGTTGTCACTCTACCCCTCTCCTCTGTGCTGTTAGTAATTAGTCAAACAGTGGCAAATAAATAAAAAATAGAAAACCCTCAATCAGGTCTGTGCATTGATAACGTGAAAAAAAAACCCACAGGTTTGGTTCCTGCAGGGATTTAAAACCAAGGACCCTTTTTCCTGGAGGCAAAAAACGTTACCTCAGCTACTCACAATGCTTTACATAAATTAACCTTTGACTACAAAAGAGGAAAGGCCTGGGGAGGTCATCCTGCTGGGTCACATGAATGCAATTCAAACAAATCACACACACCCCCTTCTGAGCACACAGAGCTGGTTTGCAAAAGGTATAAAATGAGATTGTGGCAAAACCCCTTTAAAGGGGTTTGACTCGTACAAAAATTTGGGGTTTTTAAATTTAAAAAGATCTTTAAAAAACAAGCTGCTTTGCAATAAATGTTCATTACAAATGTCCTACTGATTTTGAGTTATCCCTGGTAGGAGTGCATCAGCTTCTCAAATCACTATAGCAGCGCCCTGTTGATTTTTATCTCGCTGGCTGTCAGTGCTGATGACTCACCCAGCTTCTAAATACAGGTCAGAGAACAGTATGTTTTCGGGGGGGGAAAGGGGAGGGCTCTGGCTTCTGTTCTGTGGATTAACCCTGGTGTGCCTCTCCTACAAGATTGAGGAGAGCAGAGGTGAGGCTGATCGGGTGGTCAGTAGGATGTGACAGCAGTGAAGTGTGTTACTATAATCATGATGTGTCTGGGGAAACTTTGACTATACTAATAGAACAGATCAGGGGGGCATGTGAACGGTTCTATCCCTCCCTGCTCTGCTGTATTAGTGAGCATCGTGATTATAGTAACTCACTTCACGCTGCCCTGTGTCTGTTTGACAGGGTTTGTTTGTTGTTGCTTGAGATGTCCTTGGAGATTTGTTGCAAGTAGGGGGTAAAAAACACTTGCATCCCCCCCCTGCTCTGCTATTAGCATACATAGCTTCACAACCTCTCCACACTCATGATCAGCCTCTCCCTGCTGTCTGACTCTGGAGAGGAGCAGCAAGAGCTCAGCCACAGCAGCCGCAAGTGCAGCTGATTTCAGCAGCAGATTAGGCAGGCCCACAGGGTTAACCCGGCAGCAAACCCCCCTCGCCCTCCCCCTGCTGTATAGAAGTTACTGCAGTCAGAGGAGAAAAAGGGTGTCTGTGTGCTGAGGGAGGGGAAAAGGGGGGGAAGAGGCAGACAAAAAGCACCCCCCTGAATTAAAAAAAACCTATGCTGCCAGACACATTGAAGTAGGCTGAAAGACTGTAGTGAGACAACTCCTTTAAGGCAGAGGGGAGTGCTCATCCGGTGTGTAAAAACCAAAACTAGTGTTCTCTACCCATCAGTTGGTGGAGTGTTCAAACATTAAAGATGTGTGTGCTAGCTTAAAATACAGCAGAGAGCACCTAATTTTAAAAATTGTTGCATTACCAATAGACTTGAGCCACAAAAAAAAAAAAAAAAAAAAAAACTTTATACAGTCTCATACCTTTGACCAGCATTTCTAGCAAGTCTTCTTTAAGTGCAATATCCACAGAGCGGAAATGGCTGCAAGAAACCAAACATTTAAGGACATGTGCATAAACTATTCAACCTTTAACTAAAGCCAAATAAAGGCTACGTACATAGTATATTGATAGTCTTTGTTTAACCTATGTACAAGTTTAATAGATACCAAGACGCCAAATAGCAGCATTCATCACCCCCAGGGCCCCATTGGACAATGTGCACACATTTAGTGTACGCTGTTTTAATTGAATGCAGGTTATGTAAAGTTGGTGCTCCTGCTCTACTCCATACACTCTTTTGCAGTACACAGATGTATGCAGGTCAATTAGAGGCCAACTGAACACTTTTTGTACCAATATGAAGTATAATGACTCTCCAATAATTACCTCTTGAGAAAGCTGGCGGCGAAACACACGTCAGGCTAATACCCTCATTGGTGACATATCCACCACTTTGGTAATGAATTGAAATATAGGTTTTTGTATTTTTATCATACGTTTTTTGGGTTTGGTGCATTTTTGATCACTTGATTGTTTATGTGTATTTTTTATGCATCTTTGCAAATTTACTGTTTGTTACTGTAGGTGAGGGGTGTGTCACCAATTTGTATTGGGGGGGGTATTTGTGTTTTTTAAAGGGTTTTTTCAGTTGTGATAGCTGAATTTTTTGTATTTATAATGTATTTTTTGGAATAAAAATCTTTATATGGTAATTATTGGAGAGTCATTATACTTCATATTGGTAAATGTCATTTATGGTATGGTGACAATCATGTTTAGACCGGTTTTTGAATTGGTATTCAATTGAACACTTTTGGCCTCAATCTAGCCTTTAAATACTATGGACACATTGAGCGTTTACTTGGTGTCTAAAATACATATACATTAACGTGATGTGAACCTAGCTTCACTGCCATGTTCAGAACAAAGCTGGCCAAGCACAAGAGCTTTGGCAGACAGCTCTCTTCATCCCCTCTAGACATGCATTGCACAGTTAATAGTGCGTTCTGAATATGAAAGAAAGCTGCTGCCAGACTTATCTGCAGATCGCTCACCTAGCAGATAATAAAAGGACTGAAGTTATAATCAACTGGAAAACTCTGCTCTCCCAAATCTGTTGGACAATCAGTAAGGCCCCATACATACATGTTTGACTCGGTCCACCAACAAATATCCAATATGTAAGGCATGAATTACACATTGTTTGCAAACTGTTCCCTTCCCCCTGCTTTAAAAATAAAAAGGGGAGAACTATCAAGAGTTTTGCACTAGTTTTCAGGTAGAGAAACGCTGTAAAAAAGCATCTACTGAAAATGTATAATTTCTTGGCAGATTTGGACCTCTCTGCACTTTAACAGTGGATTGTGTTAAGCGAGAGACATGTGTCGCCGTGTGGCTCGACACTTGTACTATAAATTACACCAAGAAGCGGCACAAGTAATAGCTAAAATCTACTCCAGCTCATAGCTTTAGTAGACGTCAGTTGTAGATTCAAGGACACAGATTGCTGCAAGTGTAAAACAATGGTGCTAATTCATTTCCTCGCAAATACTTAAAGGTAATGTGTCATCAAAAATGACTTATTGTTTAACTCACATTTTTATGTTAAACACATTAAGAATTTTTGGTTCTATTTATTTTTAATTTTCCAGATCACTTTCAATATTTTTTAATAATTCTTAAGTCCTGCAGTTTTCACTTTGGCCTCTAAGCCTAATAACAGTCTGACACTTCCTGCCCTATAGATCAAGATTTTCAGCAGTGTGTTCATTATTAACACAAGCAGGGTCAAACTGAAAGACACCAGTGTGAATAGATAACACAGAATCCACCAGTCACAAGAGGAGATGTCACAGCTCTCACCCCCCTCCTCCCTGCAGAGTGAATTCTTCCTAGGTCACACAGCATGACTAGAAAACTGTCTTATTGAAGTCTATGGGACAGAAACAGTATTATGTCTATGTGCATGAAGCTGCTGTAAAGCATCTCTCTGACTGCTGTTAAAGCTGTGCAAACAAGGCCTAGTGGCCAAAGTGAAAACTGCAAGACTTAAGAATTATTAAAAAATACTGAAAGTGATGAAAAAGAAATATAACCAAAAATTCTTAAAAAATGTGTTAAACATAAAAATGTGAGTTAAACAATAATTTTTGATGACATTCCCTTTAAGAAACCATTCATGACCAATGAAATTTGAAGAGCGCAGAAAACTAGATATTCAAAGCAGCCATCAGATTACCAAAGATACGTGCTCATGTCCCTGCATCATCTCTTTGCGAGTAGTGCCCTCTGCCCAGCCCTCTTCAGCTGACAGTCCACCCTGTAGGTCCACTCATGCCCTGCCAACACTCTCATTGGCAGACTAACTGAGAAGGACCAGCAATAAATGCTGCTGTGGGTCTGGCCTTACAGTGGCAGGGAAACACTCCTCCACAACCACCAAGATTACAGACCGACGGCAATGAGCAGTGTGCCTACCCAGAGGATGCAGGAGTCACATTCGCCTTGGACTCATCACATGGCTGTTAAGAGTAAAATTTAAAACATAACCCTAAAGGCATGTTACTCCATTACAAGACTGAACTAGAACAGATGATCAGACTGCACACAGTAATTCATTGCAATACTTACTACATGATGCTATATAATGAATCAAAATGCTGCATAACACATCTGGGACCCTGGGACCGCAAAGCTGTTCTATACGCTGCAAAACAAGACAATGATAGTTATGCACAACCACAGACTGCATGTAAACACATAATATTGGCGATTGTTCCGTTAAACATTCACAGAATGGGGGACAGACTGCCTGAACATAGGCAATCATTAAGATATGATGTCATTTTTTAACTTTATAATAAAGAAAAATTGAGCCCTGCAGCAGCAGATTGTTGGAGAGGTCCACGTACCTCGGAATCTGCAACACAAAACACTGTTTAGAAGTTGTGCGCCATGGCCCCTACAACTAGCTGATCATGGGGGTACCAAGAGTAAAACATTTAGGAAATTTTACAATTGGAATACCCACTCACTCTCCCATTTAGGATGGGAATCAAAGAGACAAATAAAGGCGTTGTGTCAGATATTTATCACCTTTACACAGGACAGGTGAAAAAAAATCCCATTGCTGGGGGTTCCCCCCCCTGATTTACAAAAAAAACACCCAACACCCCATGCCTCCTCACTGTGCTGGCACAGCGAAAAAGTCTGAATGGAGCATGATCTTTAACTTTCAGGTTGGAGCTTAGTACTGGTAATGGTACAAGTTCTTTAGAAATTTTAATTGGAAAAAAAAAAAGAAATGCAATAGCGGAGAAGGGAAGATTTGACAGGGAGGGGCTGTACTGTGTCAGCGACATGTTATTTTCCTCCAGTTCATTAGAATTTTTGGTGATACCGGGGTTGGATAGTTTTTTTGTTCACTACCTTTCAAGAGAACAAAAAAAAAAAAAAAAAAATTAAAATTTTTTTTCTGCCTATGGTGTGCTTTAATTTTTTTGACTTAAGTATTTTTTTTTTTTTGAAACGTTTTGGACATATTCAACCCCAAAATTTTGATTTTTTTTTTGAGGCAAAGAGACCAAAAAAACCCCACAACATCTGGTATCATTTCTGCAACATTCAAAAACCAAAATTTCAGGTTTTTGTTTTTATGGCTAAAAATGATACCAATTACGTTTACCTTGTTATTGTTTTATAAAATGGGAAGAGCGGGCGATTTGAACTTCTAACTATTTTTTCAGATTTTAGAAGTTGAATTTTTTTTCTTTTACTTCTTCCATCCCTCCAGGTTTCTTTAAACACTAAGGTGACAAATTTCCCTTTTAAACCATTTTGCAATAACCAAACTTTTTATTGCAAAAAAGTGTAAAAATTTGGGGTCTCTTATATAAATTACCCAAAATAAATAAGTTTTTCTTTGGGGAACCCCATTTTCTTTCCCCCGGGGCCTTTAAATTTTTTTTCCCCTCCAGAACCCGAGTGAGTACACTTTTTTGGGGGTGGGGTGTTTTTATTGGAATTCTTTTGTAATGCAGGAGACCGTAGTTTTCACCCAAATTTTTGGGGGATCTGAAATCATCTTTCTCACAAAAAAAACCCTCACATTTTTTGCCATTAGTTATTTTACCCGCTTGTGTTCAAAAACAACTAAAAATTTTTTAAAATGTTTTTATTTAAGGCCCCTAAAAAGTTTAAAGGACCCCTTCACCCCAAGGGGGATGAAAAAAAAACCCCAAAATTAAAACCCAAAAGATTTTGGGTTTTGGGTAACGGTTTAAAAAACCTTTTGCCCCCTCCTTATACCAAATTTTTATTTAAAGAAAAACAAAACCCTTTTTAAAGGAGAACAAAAAAGGAAAAAGCCCCTGTTTACATTTAAAAACCTTTCTTGAGTAAAAATTTTCGTTCCGCCCAAACCCCGGGAATCCCCTTTTTTCTTTTTTATAACCCGGGGAAAAAATCGGGGGGTTAATTTTGACCCCTTTTGAAATAAAAATTTTTTTAAAACCCCCCCAAACCCCTTTTCTTAAACCCCCCCAAAAACCCTTTATCCAAAGGGGAGGGGAACTCCTTTTATTTTTTTATCCCCCTTTTACCTTTAAGTCCACAAAAATTTTTCCTTCCACCAGGGTTCCCCAAAAAAAACCCGGTTGGGTTTAAATGCAAAATTAAAATAAGGGGGAAAATGTTTAAAAAATTTGGGTTTCCCCCAAAAACGGCTGCCTGGGGAAAGGGGAAAATTTAAATTTTGAAGGGTTTTTCCCTTTTAATTTTTCCCAGAAAACCGTTTCTGTAAGGTTTCCTTCCCCCACCCATTCATTTTTACGCCACTTCCACCCCGCCCCAAACCCCAAACCTTCCCCTTTTTAAAAAACATTTTTGGGAACGCCGGCCTTTTAGAATCTTTAAAGAAAGGGAAAAATGGGAAATTTTTAAAGACAAAATTTAAACCTGTACAAGAGGGAAGACCGCAAGTTACTCTCTGATCCACATCCCAGGTATTAGGATTAAACAAGCATGTGCTATAAAGTCAGAACCCTGTGGGGTAGAAATTGCTGTAAATTGTTTAGCCATACCTCCAATTATAAAAACTTTCCATAAATCCACAGAACAAGGAACCTAATATCTTATTAAAAGAAAAAATAAATAAATAGTAAATTCACCTATTTACCTCTCCTCTCCCTCCTGCACTCAAATCATTAGCAGAAAGATCTCCTTTGCTAGATGGCTTCTGAGAGCTCAGGTTGCTACAGCTGCTCTTAAAATTCTATGGAGAGAAGCAGAAGGTGAAAGCAAAAGTCTTCCACACAAGCAGCAGCATGGAGGACATTAGCCAGCACTAAGGAGCAGTGCAGACACTACACAGCCAGCACCATCTGTGTCTCTGCATCTCTATAGAAATTTATAACACCTGATAAAAGCAAAAAAGGCAAATCTTGTGTAGATCTCTTCAAAACGAAATACCCCCATTACTTATCACTGCTCATCTTAAAGGGAACCCGTCCCCACCTTTATGTTACCCCAACGATGGGCAGCATGAGATGGCTGCAGGTTACCTGGCAACAACCAATGTGTGTTTTACCCCGAAACACCTGGTGAAGTTGGGAAGAGAACAGGGAGAAGCCACCACAGCCGGGAGCGATGAAATGAGCTGTCAATTTAGCTGATGAAGCAGGGAGAAGCTTCACAGTGGACTTCTTTCTCAGTCTTGGCGGCTTCTTCCTGTACCCGGCCAAGGGTCATTACCCTGAAACACTGCAGTATTTCAGGGTAAGGTCGTGTTCACACGGCTTATTCCCGACGGATTTGTGACCGTATTGAGGCACAAACCGCGTGAAAAAGGGGGACGGGGGGGGGGCCGGAAGCGCGGCAGGGGCGAGCGCTCCCGGCACATAACAAGCATTATCTTAGGCACGTAGCGCTTAATAATGTGCAGTCCCCACCTTTCTCCCCCCGCGGCAGCATTGCCGAGCGGGACGGAAAACGGTGTTCCACTGTTTCTATGAGAGCAGTGGATTAGCCGTAATGCTGCCGGGATGATGAGCGCCTTACTGAGCAAGCAAAATCCGGCGCGCAGTACGGCGCCATAACGCGGCAGAATAAGCCATGTGAACGAGGCCTAAGACCCACACAGCTAGGAATGGGTAACCTGCAGATATTTACTGCTGCACAGCAGGCAGCATCAAGTAGCTGACAGCTTCCATTTAAGAGCTGTAGTGATAAAGTAATAGTGCGATATTTCATACTGATGAGATAATGGAATGTCAGTGCAGAGGTTGTTATTCTCTAATACGAAATTAAAAGCACTGCAAGAGGGGGGGGGGGGGGGAGGGAGTGTAGCAATGCTACTTTAGCGCAGATTCAGCATCAAATCCTTGTCCACAAGAACATATTCAGCGCTGAAAATCGATTGCATGAAAAAAAAAAAAAGTTGTAGAAAATCTGCATTGGAAATTCAGTATCTGAATTCTGTGCTTATATACACATAATCTTCAATGAGGAAAAACCGATTTGGTGCTGAAATACCTCCTGGTGATCAAGGCACTTTTTTTTTTTTTTTTTTTTTTTTTTTACACCCTTATTTTACTGCAGCATTTGCAAGGCAGAACCAGGCGTGAAACCTACAGAGAGAGTACAATGACAAGGCCTGTGCTTCTACGTTTTTGAACCATTCCCGGATTTGGCTGACAAATACCGCTGCAAAAAAACACATCAAATAAGTGTAAACCGAGCCTAAGGAAACGCATCACCTGGGTGAACAAATAATGTAGGAGGCGGCAGAAAGTAGATAAGATATACAACAAGGTTTCTTATTTTTGCGTAAACCATTGGCAACGATGTTAATTGAAGGTTCGCTTTTCAACCATTTACATTCCCCTTACCCACATTTTCCATATATTTACAGCAAGGCATCACTAAGGGTGTATGATGGAGGCTCACTTGCTGAGCCCATACTATATGCAGCAGGTTACAGCTGTTTGTGACAGCAGGGACCGGCCATTAGCAGCTGGAATCAGATAATTCCCCACAACAAGTAAAGTTTACTAATCCGACTCTGCTGATGAAAACCGTGTTGTACAATCTAGTTTCCAACGAGTATTTCACAGGTTGTCATGTGGATTTAGGGTGGATGTTTTTTACTCACAATCAGATACAAGCCCCATTCATTTCTATGTAAGGGTATGTTAAATGGGTTTTGACACAAAGTGAGTTCCTTACCTCCTTAGCTCAGGGGAGAATATAAACAAATCATGCCGAGTCATGAATGCTGCAGGGGTGAGCAGAGAGCAAGGAATCAGGGAGCGTCTCAAAAGTTTACGCAAATAACATTACAACAGTGGATTCTCTATATAGCAGACAGACTCATGCACTGCACTTTCTCCCCAGCCCTGTGCAAGCTCCTTCATGTCCTGGTCGTGTCTAATGTAAACTTTCAGGTAACTAAGGGGGACTGAGCAATGCTGTAGCTCTCAGAGGCTTCACATATTTAGAAAAGGGATTAAATACCCATTTTGAAGGATCCCACGTCAACATTACATCATGGCAAAACCCCTTTAATTTCACTTGCAGAGGAAGTACAATAGTATTCACCATGGTTAATCGGGGGTTGCTCCACTTCCTCTCCTCCACCCCCCCAAAACACAGACACCCTACTTAACTCTACTGTGAATCCAGTATTGAAGCAACACCATTTACTTCAGAGGCAGCAGTCACGTGCAGACAGCAAGTCCACATTATTAGGGGCACAGTCAGGGCAATCTGCCACAAAGACCGGGATCGTCGAACAGTATGTTTACCTGGGGCAAAACCCCTTTAACAGTCAAATTTTGGCACGCATTTTGCAACGTATTTGCGCTCTAATACGAGCGAGATGCACGCCAAAATTATGGTAATCCATAGCTCTCAGAGAACTATGGATTACACCTCCTCTCCCCGCTCGTACGATACGATCGTATGGTACGCGTGGAGAGATAAATGACGTCATTTATTCACGGCAAATATGTGCCACAAGTAATGAATGTCTATGGGGCCCCCCCACGTTACAGGAGTACATGTATATCAGCACCACTCCCTAACATCCGGCGTACTGTACACATAGCCTAAAAGCCACAGACAAATGTTTGAGGCGCATTTCACACCAGGCTTTTAGCCACCTCCAGTGTCATCAATAGGAAATTTCTAAGCATTTTTTGACCAAAGAAAATACATGTTATTTACAACAAAAAACATCCGCAGAAAATACAGCTGTATGGACACATAACCTCCTGTTTAAGACGAGTATTTCAAGACATAGCCCAAAGTGATTCAGCCTTGAAATAATTTTGTGGACGAAGCCTTAGATGAAATGGTGAAATTGGCATCTGAGGAACTAAGAGGGTGCAGGGCACAGTCCCCTGTAACGGCCTCAGGGTGCTGAGCGGTTGTCATGGACACAGAAGCCTCCTTGGCTGCCATCTTACCACACCCGGCTGTAGCCATTGCTGTACACGGGTCTGCAATATTTGACAGAGCAAGGTACAAGTGAGCGCAGCCTCAGTGGTGAAGGCCACTAGTACAAATGGTAATGGCCACACACCAGCGTGAACGGGTAACACGTATCCATCAGATACGCGCCACAAGCCTGGTCAGGGAGCTGTGACCACCGCCATCTCCCATAGACAGCAATGGAGCAGTGACCGCTCTGCCTCTAGGCCTCTGTAACCCCAGCGCCGCCACCTTACCCCCCTCGTTAATAAAGAGGGAATATCTGATACACAGAACCCACAGAGCCGCAGCTGGGACGTGCATTGGAGCTCACGGAAAGGAGAGACCGGACGTGCCTCGTGCAGCAGCTGCGCACGAGCAGATAGTGTCCGGACCATACGTTACCTCAGGCGTCTCCCAGTCAACGGCCAGGCCGGGGAGGACTTCCAGCAGCGATAAACAACGAGCCCACTAACCCCCAAGCCCGCTGACTTCAAATCTGCTCCTCCCGCCCAAATCCAGCCAATCCCGAAGCCGAACGCCTCATGACGCACGAAGCAAATGCAACCAAATAGAGCGAGTTTCAGAATATTAGACTGACCTATAGCAGCGCTTGACAAGACAGCCAATCACATCACGGATTCAGAGATTGACAGGAAAGTGAACCAATAGACGTGTGGCAGGGCGTGTGAGCGGGATGATTGACAAATACAGTAGCCAATAGAGAACGCAGATGGGCTGAAGTACAATTTTTTTTTTTCAATTAACCAGGACTTTCCTGTCTCTTTCATTAACCTTTTCCCGCGCTCGGGGATTCCTGTTCACCTCACAGGAAGGGAAACATCTCTCCTTAAAGGGGATTTGCCAAGACGGCACTCAGCTAGCTCCTGTCAGCACGAGAGCAGGATATATACAAATCATGCTGAGTCATGAAGCTGCAGGGAAGAGAGGGAGTGAGGAGTGAGGAAACCAAGGGAGCGAGGAGTGAGGAAACCAAGGGAGCGTCTCAAACCTTAAAGGGGATTTATCGTTTGAGCTCTTCGGGCTGTTCAGTTAATTTTCTCAGATTGAGTTTGAAATCCAGGGTCGTCTCAGAACAAACCTATTTAGAATAAATGTCTTAATCTCAGCTCGTCTTTGGTGGAATGTTTCTTAAATTTAGATTAGTTTTAAAGGGGATTTGCCGAGAGAAAGTTTCTTACCAAGTTTCTTACCTCTCTCATTACCCAGGCAGGAATGCAACAAATCACGCCGAGTATGAAGCTGCAGTGGAGAGAGGGGAGGGGGTGGGGGAATCCAAGGGACGTCTCAAAAACTTAAGGGGAAAAATAAACGTACAACAGTGGATTCAATACAGCAAAACAGTCAGTCAGGAAGAGCCTTATCGCTAAGATGCTAATGTAATGAAACAAAATCGCGAGCTGAATGAAGAGACAGAGACTCACACCGAACACCAGCCAGGCACGGCTGCTAAGGGGATCCTGTGACATGTTCACTCAAATAATCAAACTATAACTTGGAAATTTTGTTATACAAAGAGAAAACCTATTCACACAGCACCTTCAAAGCTTCTTCATCAGATAAGCAGGATCTAATAACACTACAGCTAGTTATTCGTATACAAAGAAACATATTGCTACCGGTGCCTTAAAAGACCATTTATTTGCCTGCATCAGTTTGAAGTGATTCATGCAAGCATGGCCTTCAGCTCCTGGTCGTGATAGGGGAAGTTTGAGGTAACCAGGGGATTAAAAATTGCTGGTAGCTCTCAGAGTTTTCACTTTTTTAATCCCCATATATTTAGAAAAGGTGATTAAATACCCATTTTGGAGGTTCCCACGTCAACATTACATGGGCCAAACCCCTTAAGTGCCGTTTAACCCCTTAACGGGCCTTGGGCGTATCCTACGTCCAGGTCGTTTGGAGGTTCACGGGACCCCGGGG